>JBAMJV010004625.1:0-69225 GCA_037951105.1 Echinarachnius parma | reverse complement strand
AAAATAAAATAAAATACTTAGACACCTGGGGCAAGTTAGGGACCTATGTATTTCCATTTATTGATTATCAACTGACATCTGAGAGGTGGTGGCCTCCTGACCCCAGCCGTTTCATTGCTTTAAAACCGATGACAAGGAAATATATACCAATATATGTATTTTATCGGAGTATATAGCAATACAAAAAATGATATAAAATACTTAGACCGCCGGGGCCAGGTAGGGACCTATGTATTTTCATTCATTGATTATCGTGTGGCCTACTGGCCCCAGCCGTTTCATTGCTTTAAAACCGATGACAAGGAAATGATGTTCCCCAGAGCGCGTTCCCCAAAATGGCAGCAAAATGTGTTCATCTGCAATGGAAATTGGTGCACCACTCCTCCCCCTCCCCCGAAAAAAAAATCATCATCACCAACAACTAACATACAAAACTAGGCTCCGAATTCCTTTCAAATAAAATATCAAACAAAGTATGTTGGATATTGATAAAGCTCTGTATTTAAATGACCCTTCCCCGGCCCACAGCAACGCGCTCTCCCCGGCCCCTCCCCCTCTCCCTATAATTTGATTGTCACCTCGCTGGCTTTGCCCCCCCCCCCCCCCTCCCCAAACTGTTGATGTTCCCTAGAGCGCGGTGCGTTGTTCCCCAAATGCCGCCCCCATCGCCCAACTTGAAAATTGCAATACACAGCGAGCGGCCGCGACAGTCCAACTGCTCCTAAACGTCAACATTTTACACACATCAAATAGTGCAATACTATACAGCCACTGACCATAGTATACAGCAGACCAGGCCCCCCCCCCCCCTTGGCTCGCCCTAACCATATTTCCTTGTTCAGACATACACCCCCCCCCCCCCCCCCATGGCTCCCCCTATAGCCATCCATGAAACCTTGTTATGCCCTGCCCCTTCCCTCCTCCCTACACTAGTCCCATAATCTGTACATATTTAATTTAAAAAAAACTAAAACCAAGGAGATATTATATACTGCTTTATACTCCCTTATCCAGGCCTAACCCCCGCCCCCCCTCCCCCTTGGCTCGCAAAGCCATATTTCCTTATCCAGACCTAACCCCCCCCCCCCCCACCCCCTTGGCCATCCGTGAAACCTTGTTATGCCCTCCCCCTTCCCCCCTCCCGGCACTAGTCCCATAATCTTTTCATATTTAAAACAAACAAAAAAATAAAACCAAGGAGGTAATATATACTGCTTTATACTCCCTTATCCAGACCTACCCCCCCCCCCCCTTGCCTCGCCCTAGCCATATTTCCTTATCCAGACCTAACCCCCCCCCCCCCCCCCCCCCCCCCCCTTGGCCATCCGTGAAACCTTGTTATGCCCTCCCCCTTCCCCCCTCCTCCCGTAATCTGTTCATATTTAACCAAGGAGGTTATTATTGTTCATTTCATACCATTATATAATAAGTACATGTATTGTGGTTTCAATAGCCACTGTGCCACTTTAAACCCGTGCGCGCGCGCGTTCATGCATGCATGCAGGACTTGTAACGCACATTTGGACCATTGACTGAAGTAAGCGAAGTGAAGGATAACCTATGTTGGATATTGATAGAGCTCTGTATTTAAATGACCCCCCCCCCCCCCCCCCCCCGCCCGCACATCAAATAGTGCAATACTATACAGCCACTGACCATAGGTCAGTGTATACAGCAGACCAGGGCCGTATTACGGCTATAATGCACACATAGGCACACACGCTCTCAAATCGTACGCGAGAACGAGTGTGTGACATGGGAAGCACCGTATCGTACCCACTACACTGTCCGAACTTCATTTTCAGTAGCTAGGGAGCTATGTTGACGCTTAGGAGCATGTTGACGTTTAGGAGCTGGACAGTCCAAAAGACATATGAAATGTTTATGAAATATTTAAAAAAGGCAATAAAAGAGACTTTGCCTGTAAATAAAACAAAGAAAAAACATGAATCGGTCTTTTGGTGGACTTTAGACTGCACACAAGCTATTAAAGAAAGAAATCGAGCCTGTAATAAACTATCTCGTTGTATTTCTGTTGAAAGTTTGGATGATTATTTAAAAAGAAAGGACAAGCCCAGAAAATGTTAGGAAATGCGGAACGAAAATATTGGAAGGGTTTTTGTCAAAAGATGGATCGTTTTATGTCAGAATCTAAGATTTGGACTTGCATAAAAAAATTGAATGGTGTTAAAGTTACCTCCCCTAAAAATTTGCCAATACTTGTTCAAGAAGATAAACAATTTGTAACTGACCAGGAAAAGGCCGATGCTTTAGGGAAATATTTCCAGACATCTAGTCAAAATATTTTGAATAAACAAATATTGCCCACATTACAAAATGACGGTTTGACTAATGTTTTGGATACAGACTTTACTATTCAAGAGTTAAGTAAAGCTTTAGACAATTGTAAGCAATCGGCCCCTGGTCAGGACAAAATTCCATATGTAGTCTATAAAAATTTGTCTGCCACAAGTAAGTTATTGTTTTTGAAGGTTTTGAATATTTGTTGGAATTCTGAAGTTATTCCTAAACAATTGAAGCACTCTATTATTGTTCCTATACGGAAACAAGGTAAACAATCACAAGAATTGTCTTCATATCGACCAATAGCTTTAATGTCGTGCATGAGTAAGATATTGGAAAAAATGATAAAGGAAAGACTATATTGGTTTGTTGAAAAACACAATATTTTGCCTCCTTTTATGAGTGGTTTTCGAAAAGGACGCAATATAGTGGACAATATAGTTGAATTAGAAAATTCTATACAAACACATTTAAATACAGGACTTCATACTTTAGCCTTGTTTCTAGATATAGAAAAGGCGTATGATAAATTATGGATTGAAGGATTGATGTTTAAATTAGCACAAATTGGAATAAGAGGAAAAATGTATACTTTTTTAGAACATTATCTTGAAAATCGCACCTTTCAGGTAAAAGTGGGACAAACAAAGTCACAAATATATGAACAAGGTAATGGGCTTCCACAGGGAAGTGCTTTAAGCCCGCTGTTATTTAATATTATGATGAAAGATATCCTGTCGTCCCCGGAATACAAATATCTTTGTGTGCAGATGACTGCGCTGTTTGGATTTCAGGGATGAATTTATTTGATATGACAGAACAACTACATAATTATATTGGAATATTACAAAATTGGTTCCATAAATGGAGATTTAAGTTATCAGACACAAAACAGTTCCTGTCTTGTTTACTAGAAGTATACATGTAGAATATCCTATTTTGAAAATAAATGATGAAGATTTAATGTTTAAAGAAAGTCAACGATTTTTAGGAATTATATTTGATAAACACCTTACTTGGCAAAAACATATTGAGAATATAGTACTAAGATGTAAAGGAAATTAAATATACTTAGAACTTTAACAAAAACGGAATGGGGAAGCTCATCGAAATCTCTCTTAATGGTATACAGAGCAATGATACGACCTCTTTTGGATTATGGATGTGAGGCATATAATAGCGCCTCTGACACGGTCAAAAAACCTCTTAACTCAATTCAATTTCAAGCACTTCGGATATGTGCCGGTGCACTCCCTTCAACGCCATTAGCATCTTTGCAAGTCGAAATGGGAGAAATGCCTCTGGACATTAGAAGAAATTTTATGACAGAAAAATATAAATTTACTTTGCAGAGACACTTAGATCACCCATTGTTAAAAGTTTTTCGGCCAGATTGGCAAGTGAAATTAATTATGAAATGTAAAGCAGGAAACAGACCTTTTGCATGCAGAATAAGTAATATCGATAGGGTCTCTGTTGAACCTTTTTTGTCATCTCCACTACCTCCGTGGCTTCTTAGCCCAGCACACATATCTATTGAATTGAGTCAAGAATTCACAAAGGATAACAACCCAGCCTACCTTCAACAAAAAAGTATTGAATTAATTCAAAAGAAATGGTCAGCACAATTGCACATATTCACGGATGGTTCAAAGGCACCCGGTTCAGGGAGATGCTCAGCGGCTTTTTATGTACCGGCCTTTTCATACTCACAGTCGAAAAGACTTACAGATTTTACATCATCATATAGAGCAGAATTGGCAGCAATCGCTTTAGCTCTGGATTGGTTACAGTCTGTTGAAGTGTATGTTGGAGTGGTAATCTTTTCAGATTCTTTGAGCTCACTCATGGCGTTACAAAATAATAAAATTTCAGAATCATTTGTATTAGAGATTGTGAGTATTCTTACAAATTTAGATAAGACAGGTCAAGATATCTTTTTTGAATGGATACCGAGTCACTGCGGAGTAAATGGAAATGAAATGGTGGATTACTATGCAAAACAAGCATTATATAAAGATATTGAAATACGTAATGGTCTTGCTCTTTCAGAATTAAAGACAATTTTAAATGAACGAGCCGTAAATACATGGCAACGTCGATGGGAAGATTCTAATTATTTTTTAAAAGAAATACAGCCATTTGTTAAACAACAGGTTTTGTGTAATTTAAATAGACAATCTGAAAAGATTTTCAGAAGACTACGTTTGGGAATTTTAGGCCTTCATTTTGATTTATATAAACTTGGGATTCACCCCACAGGGAAATGTGATTTTTGCTCTTCGTTAGAAACGGTCACTCATTATTTTATGGAGTGTCGTAGATATTTAATTGAACGAGCAATGATGTTCGTTGAAATTAATATTTTTGAAAATGATATGAAAATGATTCTAAAATCCACAGATATACATGTTCAAGCGGCTATTGTCCGTTTTGTACAAAGGACAAAACGATTCGCTATACAGCAAACTTTCGTGTAAGCATAATATTAGTTTTATGTTTCTGTAAAATATTATAATATACACTGTAATGGTCTGTTTGTCTTTGGTTCGTTTTTTGTCATACCAATTTACTATTATTATTATTATTAGTATGTTTGCACCCACTGCACTGCACGTTATTTAGTGTGAGCCCACAATGCTTTGCTTGAAACCTGACTTGGATGAGGCCGAGAGCATATAAGTGTGCGATCGCGCTACATTTTGTTTTTGTTTCCTTGTGTAAGGCTAACGCCCCCCTCTCTATGCCAGAGTGACCTAGGTGTATGTCGCCTTCTCTGATCCTCGACAGTATTATGCGAGTGAACAGAGGGGTGCGTACCCCGAAAGCCTAAGAAACGTACTTTGAGGGCTGGTAAGACGGCATCATGTGACAGGGGAGGGATCAGTGTTGCTAATTACATTTGGACAGTGGTGCGATCGCCCAATTGTATGTATTCTCAAGCCATGGAGATATATTTAGGATATCTAGATGTAGCTCCTGGCCATACCTCGATAATTCTTTTATGCCTTGAAGATTTGTCAAAAAAACCTATTATTTATATTATGTGTGAAAAAAAAGAGAAAATAGACAAAATAAATGCATACTTGTATATATAAATATTGATGATATAAATACATAGAAATTTCATTTTAAATTTTAAAAAAATGTATGGTAGTTGGCGACAATAGTCACCATTGTCTAATCGCCATAAAAATTAAATAACAACAACAACAAAAACTGTGTACAATAATAGTTCAATGTTCATAAAAACACATATAAAATACAAATTCATAATACATAATTAGTATTAAGATATAAAATATAATACTTCTATATATTTGGTGGCGAACGGTTTTGCAATATATATTAATAAATTATGTACAACTCATTTCTTCTTTTTTATTTTCTTTTTTCATCTGTTTTTATATTTCTCTCTCATCCGATCACCCCTCGACTTCAAAATCCTTGACTTCGGTTTTTGATGAAAATCAATCACGTCATTTGCGGAGAAGCACCTTGCGGATGAGTACAGGAAGGGGTTGCGCGTATCGAGGTATGTTGCCTTCCTGTCTGTTTTGTTTAATTTGTACCAGTTGTTTTTGTCTTTGACGGGGGCATAATTGTGTCCCCTCCTAACACCATTATCCCCATCCCGATTGCTAGATCATAATCTCTAACCACGGAGCCACAGTGCTGCTCTATGGCGACATTTTCCCACGAAACCCTTCTCAATACTCGTGCTAGTCAGAATTTACTTTATACAAAGTTGTATTTCATATCCATGGGTTTGTGTTAAGTTTATATATATTTTTACTAGCACGATCATTGATAAGACAAAGCCAAATTTAATTTATTTAATAGTCAGTATTCTTTATAGTAATAATTGTTATGATTTAATTTTATATATTGATAAATATGATACCTACACTGGGCCCAAAAAGAAACTTATAATTGTTCACATGATCATATCTTAAAATCCTGTCCATCAAAACTAACCAAAATGACACACTTAAATACTCTACTCTAAATACATGTCAGTAATCAAGCAGTTGCCCAACTGACGTAACAGCAAAAAGCACCGACATGGAACTGTTACAGCTTCCGGGACCACATGTCACACCAAGGGACAATCCGCCCATTAATGCACACACTAGGAGCAGCACTATACAGGCAGATTGGAACAATTTCCCAAAGCCTGTATCTGAAACCTGGTGGACAGCTTGCGTAGCAGATGCACTGAATGCTTCCAAGCTCATGGCGGAAACACTCACTATTGATATCTGTGTTTGGGTAACTGACATTACCTTCGTTTCAATTTGTTTTGACTTCTTCATGTGCCTTAAACTCAGTCGTTGCCGAAATGTCCAGGCTGTGACATGTGATACAGCAAGCGGTTCCATGTCAGTGCATTGTTCAGTTCTGTCAGTAATGTAACCGTTTGGATACTGACATGTCATTAGAGTATAGTATTGAAGTAATCTTGGTGTCATTTTGGTTCATTTTGATGGACAGATTTTCAAGCTTTGAAGTTTCTTTTGGGGCCCAGTGTATGTTCCCATTGTGATATCATTGGCATTATTTCCTAGCTAGAGCACTATTTTAGCTCGACCTTAACAAAGCCTTGTACCTTGTATTGAAGTCTTAGTGGTTGGCTCACAATCATTCATGATCAGAGTGAATATAATTTATCACACACATCAATGACGCCATCCACATGCAATACTGTCATGACTGTAGTATACTCGATTGGTTTGTTTCAAATTAAACAAAATGTAACCAGTTGCCTGCAAGCAAAGTTCCAGCAGGCAATGTGATAATTATTGAATTCAGTCAGTCATTGTAAACTTCATAGATAGGTTCATGCTGGGACGCTCCATCGTCTGTTGCATTCTGTTCGTTTATTGCAGAATAATAAGCCTCGTCGCTGTCTCTGTGACGCTCAATCTCCTGATATTGATGGTAGTCTCCAACCTCTATCCCAGAGTGAAGGATGTTGTAGTCTTCAACATCCGGGGTACCCTGATGAGAATTCTTTTCAAGATGGTCCTTTGCGGAGAGATATTGGTACTGGTGGTAGTCTCCTAGCTCTTTGCTGGAGTGAAGTATATTCATGTTGTCCTCGATGTTGGTGTTGGGGGTTTCTTGTTGACATGACTGATCAAGGTTTTCCTTTGCGAAGAGGGATTGATACTGGTGATAATCCCCTGCTCCCCTCCCGGCGTTGAGGATATTGTTATCAGTCGTTGTCTTTGAAGTTTGGTGTAGGACATCGTACGTGTTACTGTGGTTACTGGAACCGCTGGTCACAGTTGCAAGATTCTGATCGAGTACACCATACGCGCCGTTATCATCGGTGTCAGGAGTAGGAGGAAATTGTCGATCGCCCTCATCAACGAGCCAAAGGGTATTGTACTCACTGTCGATTTCGTTTTGCGAACCATTCCTGAATTTCGCTTTGGGTTTCATTGCGCCGTTGACATCCAACGAGACTTCACCGTGCTCAAGCACGAAGTATACCCCCTCGTCTTGCGATTCGGCAGTTACAACCCCATAATCATTGATGTCAGGTTGGCGAGCAGGTGTGCTCCGGTCGTGATCGAGACGCTGGTAATCGCTATCCTCACTAGTAGTGGGTTTGTCCACTGACTGCTGATCTGGATGATAGTGGGATCCGGTTGTTTGTTCAAGGAGGTAATAAACATTATCATCATGTTCGTAGTTTGTGTAGCGACCCTCTTGCTCATTGCGGACATTATGATTCCCTGTGGTCGCATCTCCTTTGGGCTTTTGTTTAAGCTTCAGTGGCTGATAGTAGTGGTCTTTCAGTGCACCGTGATCGAGCACCTTGTATGTCCCCTCGTCTGACGATTCGGCAGTTACAACCCCATATAAATTGATGTCAGGGTGGCGAGCAGGTGTGTTCCGGTCGTGATCGAGATGCTGGTAATCGCCATCCTCACTAGTAGTGTGTTTGTCCACTGACTGCTGTTCTGGATGATAGCGAGATCCGGTTGTATGTTCAAGGACGTAATAATCATTATCGCTAAGTTCGCAGTTTGGGTAGTGACCCTCTTGCTCATTGCGGACATTCTGATTCCCTTTGGTCGCATCTCCTTTGGGCTTTTGTTTAGGCTTCAGTGGCTGATAGTAGTGGTCTTTTGATGCACTGTCATTACCCGCGATACCAGGAAGGGCTTCCGGCTGCGACTGATCTGCAGAAGCATATCCTTTGAGCTTCAGCGCCTGATAGGAGTGGTTATTCAGTGGGCTGTCATTATCCACGATACCCGTCTGCGTTTGATGTGGATACGCATAGGCGTCACTGTATTCGGTGTTTCCAATTGGTGGCTTCACCCATGGCTTCACTACCTCGGCATATTCGCTATGTCCACGACGACTTTCTGATGAAGTGCTGACGTTGCCATGGGTGTTCATGGTATTGGGAGATCTTCCCAGGTCCCGAACCAGATCTGGCGGGTATGGTGGTTGCACGCGATCTGGTATTTCGGGTGAGAATGCTGCATTGCCGTATGTGTTGTCTGTCAGGGATTCATGTCGCTCTTGAATATTAGCTGCTTCATTTGATGCTCTTTTTCTACAGTGTGACAAGACAAAACAATAATTTATAGATAATACATTGGAATGGCGTTACATGTTCATGTTCATGAGATGTAAACAAAAAAACACTCCTGTGAAGAGATGACTCCTTGGAGCTAAAATGCTCATAACCTTAACACAAGTCATGAAGCAAAACATGCCAACGTTTACACATTATAAACATATTATGTTAAAGGGATAGTTGAGTTCTGGTAAGGAGAGTACCGTTTTGATGAAACTGAATTTTAGTAACCAAAACCTGCATCATTACATTACAAACTAATAGTTATAACTAGAAAGGAACACAAAATTACAAATGACGTAGTAAAGATCATGTTATCATTCAAAAAGAGCCGTTAAAACGTAAGAGGGCGCTCTCTAAACACTCATCGGTTTCAACCATTTTGAATAAAATATTGTGCATGTGATGCTTTGTTGAAATAGTGATTAGGTAGAGAAATAACCAACAACTATTTAAATACATATTTTGTAACTTTTTGAAAAGAGGAAGCATTTTTTTGAATTTGTAACGGCTGGTTCAAAATTCTCTAATAAACCTGGGGCCCCAGGTTTATTACAAATTGTTATATTTATGGATATTTCAGCCGTTTCTGAACCGATTTTGATCAAACAAAGATGATTTTATTATTTAAATATTATGCTCTTTCAAATTTTACACTCAGTTTTTCATTACCTCACAAAAAAATAAGTAGTCTAGCGCACTCTCTACCAAAACTCAACTATCTCTTTAACAGAAAAAAAAGATTTATAACAAAATGTCCTGCTTACAATCATTAGTATCGTGAAATGTGGGCTATGCAAGAACACATGTTTTATGTCCGGTATGTGAGCAGTGCATTGCGCTTTAAAATGGAAATGCGATAATTCCAATATTGTAGATATCGATCGAGTTTGTAGACCCATCGGGACCATCCGGGACATCATTCTTTACTATCATGTTTGGTTACACAGCTAAATGCACATTAAACAATATGCGCAATGTATTGATCGTTGATTGGTGCTATGACGGGCATGAAGTGCTATTTATCATGCATCGACTTTATGGATATTGACAAAAATGGGAACCTGACATGGTGTCATTGAAGAGATCCTAAAAACAAAAACTACTCCACCAAAATAATTGTTCTTGGTGCAATTTTTCTTCGTGAAAGATGCCCTATCCCGTGCTATCATGTTTCTTTATCATGGCAAGTATCCCGTTCCGTTTGGGGTTTTTTTTTTTTTTTTTTTTTTTTGGGGGGGGGGGGGGGGGGGGTCTACCCTGTATAGGAAGTAAGGCAAGGGTATGAAGATATAGTGTACCTGCGATGTGCAATTATGAAGAAGACCGCAATAGCGATGATTATCAGGACGACAGTGACAACGGTAGCCGGTATCATTACCGTATTGTGATCTACATGCATTTAACGATACAAGGGACAAATTGACAATTACAACAACAATATATATGAACATGGACCTAGCAGGTTAAAGATATGAACAATTACTAATGACGGTTATTGGTTAAATTAATACTTAATTTTAATTGAATGAGTGAATGAATGGATAAATAAATAATGACAGAATTAATAAATCAATTAATCAATCCACAAATTTGAATCTAAATTTTAATCCAGAATATTATATAATTAATAAATTCATTAATGAATAAAGTAATTATTTAATTAATCAATAAATAGATAAAAGAATGATACAATGAATTACCTAAATATCATAAATAAGCAATTATAATGGTATTATTATGGTATTATACTGGTATAATTGTATCAACAGAACACAATTATGAGAACATTACGTAACGGGCGATAGGTTTGAACTAACTCAGTATGGGCACAGTATTAATATTTGTTAGTGTTGTATCCCTTTGATTAGAACGAACCGTACCTCTTTGTCCATCTACCAATCCAGTCTGACGTGGTGTTCCTGTGGACATGGTGGGTAATTTCGTATTCGAAGTTGAAGACCGCGATGAAATAGAAGTCGAGGATGAAGGTCGTGACGACGTCGTTGTTAAAGTAGTAGACCATGAGGTACTCGATCTCGAAGTTGAAGTCCCCGATGTTGTCGTAGTCGAAGTTGAAGGCCGCGAGGTTGCGAAAGTCGAAGTTGAAGGCCGGGAGGTTGTGGAAGTCGAAGTTGAAGGCCGCGAGGTTGTCGAAGTCGAATTTGAAGACTGAGATGATGTCGATGTTGGTGCGAAGCTTTCAGTTGATTGGGTTTTTTTCATTTGTGTCGTAGACATGGTCGTAGTGGGCGGTGCTATCAGTGTCAATGATAACACATAACACATATGCATTATTTGCTACAGGCGGTTCAAAAGATTATCAGAATGTGTGGTATGTCAAAGTCAAATCGTCAACTATTACATCACAATGAAATACTCAAATGTAGTGAGACGAGTCATTGGTAAAATTTTGAACAAAAACGGTTAAAGGGATCTAGTAACTTTGTTGACATGTGCAAAAAATTCATGAATGGTTGATGCAATGTATATTGTTGTTATCTATTATGTCCACATGGTAGTGTGTGCAAATTTCAAGTCAAATGGATATTGCATGGCCAAGTAATGAGCGAAAATGCAAAGGGATATTCACTAACTCACTGCACTCACTTTGGACACGGTTTCAAAACTCCACCGGAGTTTTTCTTATCTGAATACTTCGATCGTACATATCTTTGTAACGAAAGGGAGATTTGAAAAACCGAAACCTGTCCCATGATTTTATTGTTAATACGAATACAACAAGGTATGAGGGAACCGCTAGAATTAAAATTTTATTTTGAGGATTTGGACAATGTTACTAAGTCCCTTTAAGAATTAGTAACATATAGACAGTTATGACCGTGTGTCCGAAATGGAAGAAATGACCGAAATTACTAATTTCCTACAATTTTGACGCCCTCTTACATTTGACCTTGGAGTCTGGTCGTACAGACTGACAGCTATGTCAGTTAAAGGTGCTGTCACATATCACCGGATATCGTACACGGATGCAGGACGGATAGAACATTTACGATATCAAATTATCCGGTGATAAAAGTATTCTCCATTGCAGCTCCATGCACAAAACGTTCCGCCGTCTAGAACAACTTACATCACCTGACAAAGAACGCATTCGCCGAACAAAAAACACATACGAACGGATTGCAAATTTGGCTCTCCGCGGTCGGGCGTCCGTTAATGGTATCCGGTGATATGTGACAATGGCTCAAAGGGAAACGAAACGCTGTGATTGTCGCTTAAAGGTGCACCTGTAAAGTGTCAGATATTGCTCAAAATTACATTTGAGACTTTAATCAACATTTGCTAAAACTTTAAGATAGATATACTTACCCTTTTTTAAAACGTTGATATTAATTTATACGCTTTGGTTTAATGTGTTAAATTATCGTTAGTTACAGGGATATAATTTTGTTGTATGTGTGTGTATTTTGTATTATGATTTTTGATTTTGTTTACATTTTTGTTTCGGTTTGGTCTTTCTGGTATACGGTATATTTCTCCCCCTTGTCTCTTATCTGGTCCCCATGGAAGAACAGCAGTAGGGTCTAATGCACCACAGCTGAATATGGGTTATCCAGCCGTTTTTCTCATCACTTGTATATTGTTTTGTCATGTATTTGTACAATTCTTTTATTTGTATATATAAATCTTCATGTATTTATATGATGTTGACTTTTTATAAAAAATAAAAACAAACAAACAAATCCTATACCAAAATCATTGTAAGATATGTCCGAATGATGTGTGAAAGTTTCATTGAAACAGAACACTGCTTTCCTGGTTTAAAAAAACGAAAAATGTGAGTCAGCTTTTACAACATATTACTGTATAACGTGTATGAGGTTTATGAAAGTTCATTAACGCTCCTGAGCTGAATGCTTATCAATGATAGATATCGTCATACTGAAGGGGCATTTAAAAAAAGTATAACCATATTTTATACTTCTCTTACCATAAGCCAAACAACACGGCAGAAGAGAAATGTGGAAGCTCCAAGTAATTTTCGTGGGATGAGACACTTTACTGGTTTCACTTTAATGTTACTGATATATATGTGCACAATTCCTGTCATTTGTAGCCGTATACTTCCTCTTGAGTATCACTAATAGTGGAAGTAATCTGTTTTGACTGACCACATCGATATTCATATCGATGACTGACCACCGGAGGCTGCCATGTTTTCCAAAGATTCCGCATTAACCTTTATTTACGCATTAATTTATGAGCGCATCTGAGCGTGCACAAAAGCAGGTTATATAAGAATTTGCTGCTATGTCAGTGGTTACGTATCCCGCTTTTGTTAGAAAACATTTTGTTGGCTAACATGGCAGCCTCCAGTGCTCAGTCAAAACAGTTGACAGTGGTTTCATAATCAGCGATATCATTATTCGCATTGATATTGATACCCAAGTTGAAATGTGTACGACTCGAAGTGACGCGAATTATGCACATATATTGGTAACAGTAAGCGAAAATGCTAGCGATTGGCTCCCCTTTAATTCCAAACAGACGTCAAAATCAAATGAGAGAGGGCGCCAAATTAAAAGCATAAATCTTAATTTCGGTCAATTTCCTTCCTCCGTTTCAAACAAACGATCGTAAATTTCTTATTTCTCGACCATTTTCACTCAAACCTTTACAGATCATTCCTCCAATTCAGCTTGTCATTGTAAAAAAAAAAACTTATCCAGGGTTTCATTGTAAGTTCCCCATGTTCAATAAATATGATTAATAAAATGGTAATGGGAAATGCAGCTATACATATAATGCAGATATAGGTAAGATTTAAATATGGAAAAATGTTTTACAAATATAATATATTTTCATGACTGTTACATGGTTACGAATTGAACAATAAGTCTTCTTCTTCTTTCGTTTGAGGCAGCTTTAGCATCTAAGCAACATCACGCAAATTGTGCAACCAGAAAATTGTGCCAGGGTCCAAGTTGTTTAAAGGGGAATTAACCCTCATCCTTTTGACTTACTGGATGTGATGAGAGCATAACTACTATCATTGCTAGTCACTTATTTCCTCATGAATATTCCCGATTACAAAAATAATCAATATTTTATGGACCACTGTCGTCTGCTTTCAATGCCCATAGGAGGCGGCCATTTCTTCAACTACTGGCGGTGAAATGACGTGGCAGGCGGAGAACACAATAGCATTATCGTAACCCGCTATTGTGTTCTCCGCCTGACACGTCATTTCAACGCGAGAAGTTGAAGAAATGGCCGCCTCCTGTTGGCATTGAAAGCAGACGACAGTGGTCAATAAAATATTGATTATTTTCATTATTGGGAATATTCATGAGGAAATAAGTGACTAGAAATGACAAGAGTTATGCTCTCATCACATCCAGTAAGTCAAAAGGCTAGGAGTTCCTTCCCCTTTAAGTTGGGATTTGGGTTTGGTGGGCGGAGGATGGGGCACTCGTGGATGATGTGGGCAGCAGTTTGCTCAGGTGAGCCACATGTGCAGGCCGGAGAGGGTCTAACCCCCCCAGCGGTGCATGTTGGCGTTGAACCGGCCAACTCCTGTGCGGAGCCTGTTGAGGGTTACCCAGTCTTTCCGTGGTAGGTCAGCACCTGGAGGCAGACTAGTGTTGGGGGTCACTGTGAATTGCAGGGGTCGTGGAGTGTGCTGCCAGGCGTCCTTCCATGCATTGGGGGTATTGCAAGTCCCATCTTGCAGGGTTACTGCATGGCGGATGAATGGTTGAGGGTCTGGTTGGGCGTTCTGGGTGAAGTGGTGGAGGAGGTATTTGGGGTTTTGAAGGGCATTTTTCACTAGTTGCTGTATGTGGTGTTCTCTCCGGTGGGCCGGAGGTGCAATGCCGGCGAGCACAGGCAGGAGATCAGTTGGTGTTGGTCTTAGACATCATGTTATTATCCTCATGGTCTCGTTGAGTGTAGTGTCCAGTTTGCGAGAGTGCGTGCTCCGGCACCAGGCTGGGGCAGCGTACTCGGTGGTGCTGTTACACTAGGGCAAGGGCGCCTGTGCGGAGTGTGGATGTGTTAGCACCCAAGGAGGACACTGCGAGGCAACGGAGGAGGTTGTTCCTTGCTGATGCTTTGGCACAGAGAGAGTCAAGGTGAGATTGTTATGTTAGCTGTCTGTCCAGTTTTACCCCGAGGTATGTGGGAGAGGGGTTGTAGGGCAGGGGAGTCCCATTTACGTTAACTGTAAGCTGGCGGTTAGCTTCCTTGGTGTTCAGATGGAAGGCGGTTGCAGTTGTTTGTGCAGTGCTCAGCTCAAGTCTCCAGGTCTTCAGATATGTTACAATCAGGGCCATGTCCGTTGTTAGCGCGTCTTCTACTTTGGTCCAACTTTTGTCCAAGGAGAGGAGGTCAAGGTCGTCTACGTAGCCATGCTGTTGTGAAGCAGTCTTGGACATGTCACTGATTATGTTGAATAGCATGGGTGCCATGACTGAGCCTTGGGGAGACTGTTTCTGACTGTCGATATGTCAATTTATCCACTATTGCTGCTCTCTACCCAGGTGTATAAATGGGGACCGGTAGGAGGTGAAAGCCTTTATGTGAACGATCTTCTTGAGCCCACTGAGCGCTTGGAAGGAATACTCCCCAGGGAGTGGAGATGGTGCACACAATATGTGCTGGTTTGCATTGTATCCTATGACCGGGGTAATAATACAATTGTAAAGCGCTTAGAGATGATTATCAATCGTGATAGGCGCTATATAAATATTGGATATTATTATTATTATTATTATTAAGTCAATAACCTAAATCAAGTTTGCAATGTGTATGAAAAGTTTGAAATTTGTTATGTTTGCTAAACCAAATATCAACTCCCTTGATAAAACAAACAAATGCAAATGGCTACCAGTATTTTTAGAACTTGACTGTTATTGTACATTATCCTGTATTTTCTTAAAATGGGGAATATGCACTAAGACTAACCTGATGTTGTTGTACTTGGTGGAAATAGTTGATAAACTTTAATATCATCCACTCCTATGCCTGGTGCGTAGCTTCTGTGGTCTTGTACTGCCATAATAGATATCTGGATAAATCGGTAGAGATAGTGATAACAATAATAGTCATAAATTACGTTTTGTTTTAATAATAATAATGATAATAAGTATGGTAATAGTATATGATGTAACTATCATTATTATTATTATTATCATTATTTGTATTATTGTCCTCTTTCTCACAGCAAGAATGAACATATACCATATACCCATGGCAGGTCTATACCAAGCAATAGCAAATTTCCTATGACTATATTCGATGGCTATATACATGTGTCCTAGATTTCCTAAATGTCCTAGATAGCAGTTTATATCAACGCTGTCTTTTGAATAAGGATGACTGAGGTATTTACGTTTTTGCTCTTCAAGTGCCCTTCCAGTACGTTATAGGGACAGTAGTGCACCAAAGACGATCGGTTCGACATTACTGTTCTCCGCCTATTTTGATAAGTTCAAGTTCAGTTCAAGTTCATTTTATTTTCCAAATTAAGGGAATTTGTTTGTTAAATGCATGGCGAAATACAAAATACATATATTTACAACATCATGAGTCTATTGAAAGATTCTATCAAATTATAAAATGTTCAAACAGGTAATAAATTAGATGCAGGGCCATCTGGTATTAACAGAACAGTGAAAATACACTGAAGAGTTCTTTATGGAGAAAATGGAGAAAACAGTATTAAACAGTATTATAAGTAACATTGTCCAAATACTCAAAATACAATTGGAATTAAAGCGGTTCCCTCATACCTTGCTGTGTTTGTATTTACAAAAAAAACATGAGACAGATTTTGATTTTTTGAATTTTCCTTTCGTTAAAAGGATATTTACGATTTCAGTTTTGAGATGTTAAATTATCCACTGGATTGTCGAAACCGTGTACAAAGTGAGTGCAATGAGTTAGTGAATATCACTTTGCATTTCTGCTCATTACTCGGCCAGATAACGTCCATTTAACTTGAAATTTTCACACAGCACCTAGTGGACATATCAAATAACAACAATTTACATTTTATCAATCACTCATCACTTTTTGCACATGTCAACACAGATACTAGATCCCTTTAAAAAGGTGCAAAAAGTAATGCGTGGTAGAAGTATGTATTGATGTGATCTGATATTATGTCCGTAAAGTAATGTGTGAGAATTTCACGTTAATTGGATGTTATTTGGCCGAGGAATGACCGTAAACGCAAAGTGGTATTCAATTACTCATTGCAATTACTTTGTACACGGCTTAAACGATCCCATAGATAGTTAACATCCGAACACTTACATCGGAAATATCTTTTGAACTAAATGGAAATTTGAAAAAACGAAATCTGTCCCATGCTTTTATTGTTTATAAGAATACAACTAGGTATGAGAGAACGGTTGGTCTACAACCATTTGGTCCACTACCCATTTGGTCCACTGTCATTTAGTCTAAACCCGGTTCGTCCACAGTAAGTTCGTCTACGAGCCATTTGGTCTATACGCCAATTCGTCTATCTGCCAATTCGTCCAATAACCACATGGTCTACTACTCAATTAGTCTAATGTGCATTTCGTCTAATAGCCAGTTAGTCTACTTATCAATTGGGCTACTACCAATTGGTCTATACATCATTTAGTCTACAACCAGTTAGTCTACGAATCACTTGGTCTACTATTTAATTGGTCTACTAACCAGTTAGTCTACTATACATTTGGTCTACTTTCATTTGGTCTACAATCGATTTGGTCTACATGTACATTTGGTCTACAAATCATTTGGTCTACATGTACATTTTGGTCCACCATCCATTTCGTCTACCAAACAAGTGGTCTACAATATATTTGGTCTACCAGTCATTTAGTCTACACATCTGTTCGTCTACAATCGATTTGGTCTATTTGGTCCACAATCCATTTGCAAGCCAATTAGTCAATCTGCCGTATTTCATTTGCCATTTCTTTAACGAGTGGCGAGAGCATGCAAATTACGTGGGGGCACGCCCTATGTATCTATTTTTTATGAACCCCTTACGTTTGATGTTTTGATCAAATTATTATCGGACATTGAGTTACATATCATATCATGGTAAATATTCATATGTAGCCTACATTGCAAAACAAAATAAACTTAATACAGAAAGTCATCATGGAGTATACAAAAGGGAGAGAGGAACAGAGAGTCAAAGACGGTAGAGCAGAGAGATTGAAAGAGAGAGTAAGAGAAAAGAAGAGTATTAACATTACTATCAGCATCAATGATCATATATACACATCTCTGTAAACATGATTAAAATTACCATTTACCATATTCAATTATACATAATATGACCCCGGCTGGAGAGATCATGCAGTCATTCTATAACTCGGAACAAGGGTGTTTTATAGTATGATGTTGCTTCGACTACTGTATCGTGAATAATGAATGTAGAAAGTTCTACAGTACAGCATAGTGTTTGACCACCAAGGCCAAACTGGCCACATTCCATAGTTTTATGGGGGTTCACTGCAGTGGGCAGACATAACACTTTGACTGTCCAGACAAAACAATTCACTGAGAGGAAAGCAATTATACTCATAATATTCACAAACATGAAGTATAAAAAGTGGAATCGAGTGTGAGGATTTCCTAAGAATTTCTTATTAAAACAGCACAGCATTAATTAACTTCACGTGAATCAAATAAAAAGAATAAAGACACAACTAATACCTAATGTCACAATATATTGTACCCAGGGAGCAAACACCCCCTTTTTTAGGATATCAAACATGGAATGTTATAAAAGGTTGTGCACCAAAAATGTCTTCTAGGACCTTCTAGGATCACAACCTAGGTGCACAACCTCGCGATCTAGCTACTGGAAGTCCACAAAACGCGTATGAATGATTTAACCCCTAATGTACGTAAATAGCGCCTTAAATCCTTAGGGTTCACGAAGGTTTGTCTCTGCTATTTTCACAATAACACTCAAATGCACAACGATTCCATCAGATTGCTTCAGATTCGTAATCTGTAGGGTCTTGTGCATCGTTTGATACCAAATTTGACTGCAACATATCTTTGTTTAATGTGTCACCTGTCATTTTAAAGTCACGTGTTATACAAACAACATGAAATTGCATGTTAAGTTATGTACACAAAAACGCATTGTAATGTTTAGACTATTTAAAACGTTACACACTTTTTATTTGGAAGTCTTCAAATGGCATTCAGTGTTATTTTGGTGTTAGTAAGTTTTTCAAGTGATATAAAAGTATAAAAGTAATAAAACAATAGAACACATAACGCATTAAAGACAATAAAATACATAAGAATATGAGTTCTTGATAGCGTATTTTGGTATATGTTTTTAGTAAATCATTATAATAGAAGTAAACGCAGAACTTTCACATTGTGATAATGAAATGCACAGAATGTAGATATATATAACAAATATATATAGAATATGAAAGGCTAATATGTAATAGGCCTATAGATATATCTCTCATAAAATAACCCTTAAAATTTAGAACACTGTTTGAATCCGTGACACTGCAATATTGTCATTGATAGTGATCACAGCTCCTACGGAGAAGCATTTCCTTTATTGAGAAAATATCTTTAAGAGTTTGTATATTGCAGCTTTTTTAAAGATTTGAATCATAAAACTGGTTAGGATGATGTATTAAACAGCTATGGTAACATTAGGTCAGTGATTGAATGTGTTTCCAGGACTCATTAAAAATTGTTGGGCATATTAATGGCCCAAAAACGTAGTTCAAAATATTACCCAACAGTTGGGCACATTAATGTCCCAACAACATTGGTTAAAATATTGCCAAGTAGTTGGTAGGGTTGACTATCAGCCCAACGTTGGGTGAAATATTGGGTAAATATACGTAATAACCCAACAGTTGGGCACATTCCCAACAGTTAATATTGACCAGTAGTTGGTAGGGTTACTATTGGCCCAACGTTGGGCAAAATATTGGGTAAGATATTGCCCATTTTTGTAACAGTGTAGCCGTATTTCATAATAAGTGCATTACCCATCACCTAATGTAATGGTCAAAAGTGTCGCACTAATTTCATAAAGATGTGTAAATTAGGGTGGTGGCTTTCACATTTCAGTATACCTGAGTTAAGATCCTTCATTATTCAAACACATGTAATGATGTCATTATTGACATTGATGAAAACTCTGTGAGCCACTTAAAGACTAGGAGTCGGACATGGAAATTCCCATCCATTAATTTCTCACTTTGTCAAGTTGAATTAAGGGCAAATAATTAAGCGGTTTATTCAAACACAGTTCTCACTGAGGAACCTCAGAGCGTTTCTTGTTAGTAGTCAACTGCAAAACATCTTTGGTTTAAAACCAAAATGACTGTCGAGTACATCATTGTTACTATTTAGCGGATGATGTACTGTACACAAATGTGTGCTGTTTAGTTTTAGAGGGATATCATTCAGCAAACAATTCTTTAGAAGTATAAATCAACATATCCAAAATTATAGGCTAGTGTATTTCACATTTGTGAAAATACCATATTGGCATCTAAAAAGAACTGATTTCTTTATGTGATATGTCGCAAAAGAATGGTTGTTAAATGCATCACTTTGTAGTTTGTCCCCTCTTTTAGGATCTTCATCAGGCTAGCCTTGATACCAATACTTACCCCCTTCCTTGAGTACAATGTAGGAATATAAGTGTACTTCTTGGCTTTTCTTCTTATTATGAATGGTAGTTGTGCTTTACACGAAATGTCATCTAATCAGTGGGAAAAGCCTCATCCCAAAGATATGTCAGCTTCCATACCCTTTTATTTTGACTTTGTATTTCTAAACGATGTCGATACACCCTCTTATTCCCACCCCCGTATTATATATAATATTGAGTGTTAATCACAACCAGATTGTATGCAGGTTTGTAATTTAAAATGCAACAATCAACAACAAAATTTATTTGTTTGAAATAGTATACGCAATAAAAAAAGAAAGCAAATACATGGTTTACAATCATTGTAATCATTATTGATTTTATGGTTATTTTATATATCTTTCTAGAGCTGAAAATATATACAAAGGCCTGAAATATATTATTAAGGTTTTGCTTGTAATAAAGATTGGAAAGACACATGCCTTCCAATCATTAGGTCCCGAGTTTAGAACCAGAGAGTGCCCGGAAGGATGGAACGTGATTCTTTAGCACTGTATTCGCATACAAGGTGCCAGGCTGGAAGACTCCCCAGGGAGTGGAAATGTGTACTTTGTGTTCTAGATTTGTTACACTATGTATCCAATGACTGGGACTCTGGGAATAAACTTGATGATGAGCCGTGAGCATCAAATAGACAAAATATTCGCTATATACTATATAGCAGCCATCTCATTGTCATTATAATTATTACAATTATTATTGTTATGTGTGTTCCTTGTTTCAAATTCTTTTGTTTTGTATGGTTTTATCATTTGTTTTGCCAGTGTATTGTTTTTAAATCATATCAAATGCCATTCAACATTCAGTATGGTTGTACAGATATAAAATGTGTTATTCTATAATCTGAAACATTTCCATACATTTTTGTCCATAAGAGTATGTGAAATTTCATTTTCTATGTCTGACACGTGACATATAAAGACACGTGACATAAAAAACGTAGATATATAAAGGCACTATTTGGTATCAAAAGATGCACAACTATCTATGAAAGACATATCCGAAGAAATGCGATGATAGCAGCATGCGTATGGGTGTAATCGTGAAAATAGCAGAGTAGAACATTCATGAACCCTAAGGATTTAAGGCGCTTTTAACGTACAGTAGGGGTAAAATCCTTCCTATGTGTTTTGTGGACTTCCAGTAGCTAGTTCGCGAGGTTGTGCACCTAGGTTGTGCTTCTACAAGGTCCTAGAAGACAATTATGGGCCCAAACCTTTTATAACATTCCATGTCTGTATAACCCCCTTTGCTCCCTGGGTATTGCGCCAATGTGTAGAAATTCTGCATCATATTTAGCTTCTTGTCATGTGAACTTATATAATGTTCTTATATTGTTTTCAGACATTTTCAACTTTTGCAGAACGTGGTAATGTTGACCTTGTATATATTCTTGTCATGTATTGGTGTTGGTTTTACAGTTTATATAGTAGCGCCTTTCTGATTATTTTACGTCATTTTGTTTGTCTTATATACACAAACAGACAATATTAAAGGGATCTAGTAACTTTGTTGACATGTGCAAAAAGTGATGATTGGTTGATATAATGTATATTGTTGTTACATCTATTATGTCCACAGGGTATTGTGTGAACATTTCAAGTCAAATGGATGTTATATGGCCGAGTATAGCAAAATGCAAAGTGATATATTCACTAACTCACAGTACTCACTTTGTACACGGTTTCAAATATCCAACGGATATTTTATTATCTGCAAACTTCAATCGTACATATCTTTGTAACGAAAGGGAAATTTGAAGAAAAAAAAACGTAACCTGTCCCATGCTTTTTTTGTTAATACTGTGAACTAAACAAGGTATAAGAGAACTGCTAGATTTCCAATTGGATTTTGAGGATTTGGACAATGTTACTAAGTCCCTTTAATCGGTATTCATGTATATACAGGGTGGCCCAAAAAAAACGGAACGGGGCACTTCCCAAAATAAAGTAACACATGCATTATGTCCATCGGATAGAGTGTCTTTTCAAATGAACAACGATACCAAGAACAGTCAATTTGGTCGTGTAGTTTTTGTTTTAGGGCCCTGTGAGTGACACCATGTCAGGTTCTCTTTTTTGTCAATTTGTATTGAGCCAGCGCTTGATGAATTGCACGAACCGCCGTTCATATCGTTGAGCATCGCGCACTATTGTTAGTGTGCACTCAGCCGTGTGCCGAGAGAATGGGCCTGGTCGCTGAATGGTATTACGGGCAAGGAGTGCGGTTAAACTGGCATTGACTAGGTCGAAATCGACATAAATCGGCACCTGACATGGTCTCACTCACTGCGTCCTTAAACAAAAACGACCTGACCAAAATTACTGTTCTTGGTATCGTGTTTCATTGGAAAGGACACCCTATCCGATGAACATAAACATTGTGGTATTATATTTTGGGAAGTGCCCCGTTCCGTTTTTTTTGGGCCACCCTGTATATATAGGGTAGGTTTATTATTAAAAAAAATCATAACTTACAAAGATAACTGTTTTACATAACATCGATAGAAGTAGGTATCTATAATAATAATAATAATAATATATTGCACTTATATAGCGCCTTATGTAGAACAGACACACGCGCGCACAGACATCCTATCACATTCACAGATAACATGCCTACACCATCTTGTAAGAGTCTCCACCATTATACCAGTCCTGTTCTCTTCAGAAAGCGGGACAATCTAATGAATCACTAAATTGTCACACTTTTTAAAATGGAGGTACTGTGTATTAAGTGCAGATCGCGCGCAAACAAAATTAACCCCTGATGGCGGGCTTCAATTTGAACATACTTTTGGGGATTCTGAATTCTTAAATGCAAAACACTCGCCATTATCCGTTTTTAAATATTTAATTTTTCTATTTGAAAATGAATAATGTATTATGCTCGTTTTTCCATTTTCAAAATCGCCAAAAAAACACGGGAATCTGGTACAATATTCATTTTTTGTTTCGTTTTTAAATAGAAAAATAAACGCACAAGAATGGGCTTCAATTTGAAACAGAGCTCGAGATTCGGGATTCGGAATTCTGAAATGCAAAACACTCGCCATTATGCGTTTTTCAATATTTCGTTTTTCTATTTGAAAATGGATATTGAATTCTGGTCGTTTTCCATCTTTTAAAATCGCAACAAAAATGGGATTCTGGTCAAGTTTTCATTTTTTGTTTGTTTTCGTTTTCCAATTGAAAAATGAGTTATCCATCTGTACCTTGATTTATAACTCCACCATGCTCGAAATGTATAGAAAATTACAAATCACTAATTAAAAAACCTATTATAATTCAAACAGAGCAATTCACACAAGAGGGCGCTCTCTAAAAAGGCATTTTTCATGCAAAATTATGCAAGTGAAGTTTTTTTTAAATAATTAGATAGAAAGATCATCAATTTAAAAACCTCTTGATTTTTTTTTTTAAAGTGTAGGCATGAAACAAACAAAAAATCATCGATTAGATTAGCTGGACTAGATGCAAATTCGTGAAATCTCAAATAAGGTGTTCTGTTTCTCGAAGAGTTACTTCTTGTACCACCGTGTACATGTGTAACCATACTAACAAAACAATTTAATTACAACGAATCATATGTCTGGCTTGCCGCATTATGCACACTTTTTTGGGCGTGAACATAAATAAAAGCAAATCACAAGTGAAATTACATATTTTACCTGCTAATGTTTAATGAATGATTTTTAATTATCGGTTATTTGGTATAT
The DNA here is from genome assembly GCA_037951105.1 of Echinarachnius parma. Classification (NCBI taxonomy): domain Eukaryota; kingdom Metazoa; phylum Echinodermata; class Echinoidea; order Clypeasteroida; family Echinarachniidae; genus Echinarachnius; species Echinarachnius parma. The sequence continues at coordinate 44,922 of JBAMJV010004625.1, read as the reverse complement.
TTTGCCCATAATCGGATGTTATTACCATGGTTCCACAATCTCTATCTTTCTAACTAATCATTCAAAACATCACAAGCACGATCATTTTTTTAATGGATGAAACCAATAAGTTTTTAGTGAGTGCCCTTTTCAGTTTTAACGGCTATTTAAACAAAATGATAATAAGCTTTTTACTTAGGCGTTTGTCCTTTTTAAAATTCATTTAGAGCATGGCAGAGTTATAATTATTAGTTTGTAATGTAATGGTGGAGGTTTTGGTTACTAAAGTGCAGTTTAACCGAAACAGAAACTGTACTATCAATACCGAAACTAATCTATCCCTTTAAATACCTCATTTGTAAATTTTTTAAAAGAGGAAGCATTTTTTTAACGACCATATCTGGATGATTATGATTTTAACATGATTACGCTATACATCATTTCAGTTTATTATTTGGAACACCACAATTTGATTAGCTGGATTAAATGCAAAATCTCAAATGAGCGGGCACTTTCCATCTCTCATTCGGGCAATCATGCAGCAAGTTCCGGCAATCAACATCTCACATTCGGGCACTTGCCATCTTATTCGGGCAATCAACATCTCCCATTTAAGTCTATCAAATCTCCTTCCAAAGTATATGCACCAGATTGCATTATTTTGAATGAAAATTGCAAAAGCTCCCTTTCGTGGGAGGGGGATACTCCCTAGCTCCCACACCCTCCGTGGCGCTTCGCGCCTTCGGGCTTGGTCGCTCCGCTCCCTCGCATGATCACGTCCTACCCGATATTCGGGCAAAAGACGCCAGTCCCCCTGGAAAAAATATGCAGCTATACGCCCATGACGAGGCGTGGGACATTGTGTTAAATTGTTTTTGTTCTTAACTCCTGCTTTTGACATTGAGGTTAAAGAGGAGAATGACGTCGACATTGACAACATGCGATGAGTGAATGGAAATTCTTATATTTGTTTTTTCATTATGAAATTTTAAAAGATTCAAGATTGGTCGATCATGTGGTGACGGAGGTCAATTCATGACATGTATACACAATTGCGTATCAATCAAAAATTACGTCTTGGGTATGCACCAGATTGCACAATTTTAGGTCCAATAATGAAAAATCTCCCTACTGTGGGAGGGGGGACACCCCCTCCCCCCCCCCCCCTCGGTCGCTTCGCTTCCTCGCAATGTCCCCCACTTTTTAGTAGCTGTTGACGCCCATGGTAATACACCTGTAGAAATACAATGAGTCATAGGTCTGGCTAGCCGCATTATGCATACTCTTTTTGCGTGAACATAAATCAAATCAAACCACAGATGAAATTACATATTTTACCTGCTTTTTTTGTATCATTGGTATTCAATAATCGGTTAGTTGGTCTATTAATCGGCTGCTGTTTCCATGGTTAAACAATCTCTATATCTAATCACTATTTCAACAAAACATCACAAGCACAATATTTTATTTTGTTTTATTTTATGGTTGGCTATTTTTTGTAAATGATAAAATATTCCTTTTCCTTGACATTTGTCTGTTTTGGGTTATTCTTTTCGAGCATGGTAGGAGTTAACTATTAGTTTGTAATGTAATGGTGAAGGTTCTGGTTACTAAAATTCAGTTTGACCGAACTTTAATATAGAGGGCGCTACTCAAAATATTTTTGTGAGATAATGAAACCCGAGTAAAAAAATCGAAAGAGCATACTATTTTAATGACAAAATGAATCAGAAATGGCTGAAACATCCTTATACATATCCATTCGTAATAAATGTGGGGCCCCACAATTATTCCACATTTTTGAACCAGCCGTTAACAAATACAAAAAAAAACACTTCCTCTTTTCAAAATTTTACAACAGTGTTTTTTAAATAGTTGTTGATAATCTCTCTAACATAACATCTATGTATGCACAATATTTAAAATGGTTAAAACCAATGAGTGTTCAGAGAGTGCGCTTTTGAGTTGTAACGGCTCTTTTTTAATGAACGTTTGGAATAATGTGTATACATGTCGAGCCCGGTGGAGTCATAACTATAGTTTGTAATGTAATGGTGCAGGTTTTGCTTACTAAAATTTAGTTTGACCATAACTGTACTCTCTTTACCAGAACTCAACTATCCCTTTAAAGGGATAGTTGAGTTCTGGTAAGGAGAGTACAGTTTTGGTGAAACTGAATTTTAGTAACCAAAACCTGCATCATTACATTACAAACTAATAGTTATAACTAGAAAGGAACACAAAATTACAAATGACGTAGTAAAGATCATGTTATCATTCAAAAAGAGCCGTTAAAACGTAAGAGGGCGCTCTCTAAACATTCATCGGTTTCAACCATTTTGAATAAAATATTGTGCATGTGATGTTTTGTTGAAATAGTGATTAGATAGAGAAATAACCAACAACTATTTAAATACCTATTTTGTAACTTTTTGAAAAGAGGAAGCATTTTTTTGAATTTTTAACGGCTGGTTCAAAATTCTCTAATAAACCTGGGGCCCCAGCTTTATTATAAATTGTTATATTTATGGATATTTCAGCCGTCTCTGAACCGATTTTGATCAAACAAAGATGATTATATTATTTAAATATTATGCTCTTTCAAATTTTACACTCAGTTTGTCATTACCTCACAAAAAAAAAAGTAGTCTAGCGCCCTCTCTACCAAAACTCAACTATCCCTTTAACTGGAAATTTGTACACAACACCCTGTGGACATATCAGATAGCAACAGTATACATTGTATCGACCACTCATCACTTTTTGCACCTGTTAACAAAGTTACTAGACCCCTAATAGTGTACTTTTTAAAAAGTATTTATTGTGGGTGGGGCGTTTTTGTTTTGCTTTAAATAGCGAGTAACATTCTTTAAATGCAAAATTCTTACGGTATGTGTTTATGTGATGGCTCTATTTATATCTTGTTGTCTTTCTTTTTCTATATATTTCCCTTTAAATTAATCAATTTGTTAAATTTGTAAAATTTATTTGTTAAATAATCAATTTGTTCAGTTCAGATTTTGAAATATATACTGCAAAGCAATCACTGAGTATCAAGCGAATATCAGTTTGCGACACTTTCTCTCATTACTGGGCCATCCATTTGGTGAAGCATCCATTTTGCATGAACACTTTTTACACATTTCTAAGTGGACATGTCACAACGCTACAATTCACACCAGGGGCATCGATCACGGGGGGGGGGGGGGGGGGGGGGGGTGGGGGGATATATCCCCCAATAGTTCAGGTGGGGGATGGCCTGTATTAGCATCCCCCCAATATTTGGGGTTCAAAAATATATAATAACATTAAAATTATGGAGCATTGCCCCCTCTCATGAATGGAAGTTGGTACTATAGTCTTCTTTAAACCACTTTTTGATAATGCTAAACTGCCCAAATGAAAAATCTTCCGGGGCTGCGCCCCTGGAACCCCCATTAAGGTTATTTGACCCAGTACCAACCATGTACACATTAAATAGTTTTATTCAGGACTTGGCAAACTTTCAGGCGATCCTGGCCCACTGTGCGTTTGCGCTTCGCTCACTTAAATTGAGCTAACTATTCAATGGTTAATTGTATTTTTGGATATTGCAAATCCCAAAGCTTCCGGGGGCTTCGCCCCCTGGACCCCCAATAAGCTTTTCAATGTGGGTATCCCTTGACTTATTATATTCAGGGTTTCATCAGGATGATTGCAATCGACCGTATTTATCTATCAGGCTAAAATCCACCCATACTTGGACAATGCCCTCATCCTCATCATAACAGGATGCTTGCAATGTGCACTTAATAATCTTTCAATCTCCAAACAGCTAATTCAAAAGGCAATTAACTAAAGAATAGTTAACTCTATAGACAACATCTTTATATCTGGATATTACAAATCACAAAGCTTCCGGGGGCTCCGCCCCGTGGACCCCCAATAAGCTTCCCAATGTGGGTATCCCATGACTGATGCTATTCAGGGTTCCATCAGAATGCTATCAGGCTAAAGTTCATATTGGACAAAGCCCAGCTCATGATGCTTGCAATGTGCACTTAATAATCTCCCAATTTCTTAAAGGGGTAGTACAGTTTTGGTAAGGCTGAACTTTATTAACCAAACCTCTGGACAGTAACATTATAAACTAATAGTTATAACTCTACCATGCTCGAAAGGTATACAAAGTTAAAAACGACTAAGTAAAAAGCCTGTTATCATTAAAAAAGAGCCCATTGGTTTCAACCATTTTTCATACAAAATTATGCATAATGTGATGTTTTATTGAAATAATAATTAAATAGAGAGAGCATCAACAACTATTTAAAATACGCTTTTGAAAATTTTAGAAAAAGTGCAAGCATTTTAAAAAAATTTTGAAAAAATCATCTAATTATTTGGGCCCCAAATAATTATAAGATCAGATATATTTATGGATATTTCAGCCGTTTCTGGGTCGATTTTTACCAAATAAAGTTCAATCTGCCATTAAAATTGCATGTTCCTTAAATTCGACACTCAGTTTTTCATTACCTCACAAACAAATTGTGATGTGCAGGGCCCTCTCTCCCAAAACTAAACTACCCCTTTAACAGCTGAATTAATAAAGCTTTGACCCCCCCCCCCCCCCCCCCCCCCACTCAGCCATAAAAACCCGGGCACGCTTCGCTCCCTCGCCAGAGATAGTCAAAATGACGAATCATCCCCCCCCCCCCCCCCCAATGGCAAAAGAAATCGACGCACTTGATTCACACGCTATCAACAACAGTATCAATCACTACGTTATCAACAACAGTATCAATCACTACGTGCACTAGTCAGTTACTAGATTCCCTTTAATCACAATACATGCAAGCGAGCCTACATACTGAGTGTATCAGAGTGTTAATTGTTTTTCAGAAGGGAAAGAGGCCCCCTTCCTATAATTGTGGACCTATGCTCAGGGTTATAAATATGTCAGAATATGTCCAGGTGGGTGGGTGCAGCAAGAGTGGTGAGTTTGTCCACGTTGTGTGATCCTAAACAGATTGCAAACATAAACCAAGGAGTTACTATCGATAGTAACTCCTTGCATAAACATACAAATAGGGCCTTTCAGGGTGAACACCACCCCCCCCCCCCCCCCCCCCCCCCAAGCACCCTAACAGCACAACAAACATGTATTACTACGGAAAATCATTAATGCATGTTCACCTTTTCATGTATAGTAGAGTAAACGGCAAAAAACACATTTATTACCCCCTTCCATTTAAAGGGATAGTTGAGTATTTGTCAAACTTAACTTAAGTAACCAAAACCATGAAAACCTGCACCATAATAGTTATAACTTCACCATGCTCGAAACATACACATAACACAGTTACAAACGACTAGGTAAAACCCCTGTTATCATTCAAAAAGATCTGTTACAACTCAAGAGGGCGCTCTCTCTAAAAAAAATATATAGTTTTTAAACCAGTTTTTCATTATCTCACAATTTTTTTTTGTGAAGTGCCCCCTATACTAACACTCAACTATCCCTTTAACTTTGCTCCCTAGCCATCCCTAGTCATCACTTCAACATATTGGTTCATTTAACAACTAACTGTACATGGTGAACAACATTTCATACACAGCGTGGGCGTTGTTGTAGACTTATTGCTAGTAGACCAAATGGTTTGTAGACGTATTGGGTAGTAGCCCAAATGACTAGTAGACCAAGAGCATCGTAGACCACATGTCGGGTAGACCAAATAAGTTGTAGACCAAATGGATTGTAGACTAAATGATTTGTAGACGAAAACTTCTCCTCCAATATTTAATATTGATAATTATGAATTAATTCATACAGACCGTACAAATGGAAAGGGAGGAGGTGTCGCTTTGTATATTCGTAATGATTTACAATATAAAATAAGACATGATATTCAAATTGAAGGAATCGAAACATTATTTTTAGAAGTTATTGATGATAAATATAAGAATAAAATTGTTGGGGTAATATATAGACCACCTAACAATGTGGCCGACACATTTTTAGATAAATTAGAATCCTGTCTTGAATTCGTTTCTAGAGAAAATAAAGACATATATATGTTGGGAGACTTTAATATTGATTTGTCCTTACCTTATACTGTTCTTGGTCAACACTTTATTAATTTATTATCTTCATTTTCTTTTAAATCTCTTATTGATAAACCAACTAGGATTACCAATGTAACACACACTATAATTGATAATATTTTCTCAAACGTAATAGACAATGAACAGAATGGAATAATATACTATGATATATCAGACCATTTACCTATATTCACTATATGTCCGAATAATAAACACGTATTAAAAACTCCCAATAAAGAACATTTAACACCACGTAAGGAAACACATTGTAATGTAGAATCCTTAAAGAGAGATTTGAGTCAAGAAAATTGGAATGACATTTATTTTGAAAGAGATGTGAATATTTCTTATGAAAAATTCATAAATAAACTTCTTTGTCTTTATGATAAAAATATACCTCTCACAAGAATTAAAGTAAGTAAAAAGAGAAATAAACAACCATGGATTACTCAAGGTATAATCAAATCAATATCTACTCGAACTCGCTTATATAAAATATCATTGCGATTACCTACAAATGAAAATAAAAATAAATATAAAAAGTACCGTAATAAATTAACTTCAATTATTCGTTTATCACGCAAATTATATTATTCTAATAAAATTGAAAATAGTAAAGATAATAATAAATTATTATGGCAAACAATTAATGACATTTTAGGGAAGAAAAGAAGTACTCTAAATAATATTGAATTTAAAGATAATGGGCATCCCATTCAAGACCCAATTGATGTTGCTAATGCATTCAATAAATACTTTAATAATATCGGACCAGATTTAGCTTCTAAAATAATTAATAAAAAGGATGATTTTTTGATATATTTAAACGATAATGTTAATCAATCCTTATTTTTTAATCCAACAAATATTCACGAGATTTTAGAAATTGTACGTTCCTTAAAATGTAGTAAATCTAGCGGCTATGATGAATTAAGTGTATTTTTTATTAAAACAAATAATTCACTTTATAGCTTCCCCGTTATTACACATTTTTAATTTATCTCTTTCTCAAGGAATTTTCCCCGACCCACTCAAAATTGCGAAAATAATTCCGATATATAAAAAAGATGATCAATCTAATATTGCAAACTATCGACCAATTTCTTTATTACCAAGCATTTCAAAAAATTTAGAAAAAATAGCATATAAACGATTATATTCTTTCTTAAATATGAATAATTTATTGATTCCTAATCAATATGGATTCAGAAAGAATCATTCTACTGATTACGCCATTCTACAATTAAGTGATAAAATAATTGATTCCATTGCTAAAAAAGAACACACTGTAGGTGTTTGTATGGACTTATCGAAGGCATTCGATACTATGGACCATTGTATATTAATTCGTAAATTAAAACATATGGAGTTAGAGGAACTGTACTTTCTTGGTTTGAAAATTATTTGCGTAATAGACAACAATATGTTATTTTTAAATCTAAAAAATCTAATATTTCCACTGTGAAGTGCGGAGTACCACAAGGCTCTATTTTAGGTCCCTTATTGTTTTTAATATATATGAATGATATTCTAAATGCATCACCACTCCTAACATACGTTTTGTTCGCAGATGATACTAACGTATTTTATTCACACACAGACTTAAACATTCTTATTACAACCCTCAATCTAGAAATAAATAAACTATCATCTTGGTTCAAATCCAATAAACTCTCTCTAAATATTAATAAAACAAATTGTATGTATTTTAAAAATATACACTCTAAATATGCACCTTATTTTAATATTTTAATAGATGATATGCCCATAGTTGAAAAAGAAGTTACTACATTTTTAGGTGTAATGATTGATTCAACCTTAACTTGGAATAGTCATATTAATAACATTTGTATGTTAGTTTCGAGAGGCATAGGCATTCTATATAAATTAAAATATTGTCTTTCACAAAAGTCACTATTTATGCTTTATAATTCTCTCATTTTGTCACATATATCTTATTGTAACATTGTATGGGGGAAATAGTAATAAGATGAAAATTATGTTAATTTATCGTCTTCAAAAGAAAGTACTCCGTATTTGTACACATTCATATTATATAGCCCATACTGATCCAATATTTTATGAACTAAAAACATTACAAATTGCTGATATTCACATTTTTCAAACTGCAATCTTTATGTATAAATTTTGGATAAATACTATACCATTAGCATTTCGAAATATTTTTGTGTACAATAGTAGTATACACTCATATCCTACACGACACTCATCCGACTTCCATTTAACTAACCCAAAAATTATTATGGCCTATAAATCAATAAGACACCATGCATGGTCCAGACATTTGGAATGCTTTACCTGACAAAATTAAACACTCTGCATCTCTTTATTCATTTAAAACTTCGATGAAAAAATATTTAATATCCAAATATTCATAAACATAATCAGGGTCTAAAGTATTGTAATTGTTTCTTTATATTGACTAATTTTAAGATAACCAGTTCATAAAAAAAAAAAATCAAACACTTATTGCACATGCACTCACCCACATGCACACACTTGCATTTTGTTTTGTCTTATTTTTCTTTCTTTCTTCCCATTTTTTTTTAATTTTTTTTTTAATATATATATTTTTTTCTTTTTCAGATACTTTCTGAAAAATCACTTGTGCGTGACACTCTATTTTATTATATACTCCAATAACAGCGCTATGTACCCCCTCCCCTCCTGGCTGCTATCGATTCAAGCATTCATGCTTATGATAGTTTGGCCCTGCATTTATTTTGATTATTTATTTACATTCAACTGATTTAAGTTCTGAATTATATATACATATATATATGTATTTTCTTTTGATATCAAATGTCACATTTTATGTAAATCAATTATGTTATACAATTGTATTGTTATTTGAATATGTTGATTTTGATTTTTCTTTAATAAATGCAGAAAAACATCTGCTAAAAAAAAAAAAAATTGTTAGTAGACTAAATAGAATGTAGACCAAATACATAGTAGACCAAATAACTAGTAGACTAAATGGGTAGTAGACGTATAGGGTGTAGACCAAATTACAGTAGACCAACTGGATAGTGGACCAAAATACTAGTAGACCAAATGGGGTGTAGACCAATTAGAGTGTGGACCAAGTTAAATGTAGACTAAATGACTAGTAGACCAAATGGTTAGTAGACGTATAGGGTGTAGACCAAATTACAGTAGACCAACTGGATAGTGGACCAAATTGGTGTGGACCAAATAGTAGACCAACTGGCTAGTGGACCAAATTAGTAGACCAAATGGTCATAAACCGAGAGAACCACTAGAGTTCCAAGTAAATTTTGAGGATTTGGACAATGTTACTCAGTCCCTTTAAGTTATATATTTCGGTTCTACAATATTGACAACCTTAAATAGTGCTTCGGGACAATCAGCTTACCTGCATTGATGAACTGCAACTAATGTTCATTTGAACGTAAGTCCATTTCAATGTTGTGTCATGGAACGAACGCACAGAGCCGTTTGCGCACACTGAAACGTCCAGGTGACCAGTGGCATCCGCATAGTAGGAGAACGACATTCTCCCCGCCCGTGATTGGAAGTCGGGTAAATAACACTTCACTGTGTCATTCGCAGAACTTGGCCCAGAAAATGATGCATACATATAGTATTCTGCAGGAAGAAAAATAGATAATCATGAACATTACAGTATTGATGTAACCCCTTTATTAAGATTCCGTATACAGGAAGAAAATTATGGGTTCATTATCATTATTGTTTCGAAAATGTATACCATGTAATTCGTTCAGTGATGTAAAAGAATTTGAGTCAATAATAGTATTTTCTAGTTCATCTCTCCATCTATCTTCTCATGTAAGAGTGCACAGTCAGTAAACCAACTTGTAATGCCCATACATATGAAAGAGAATATTTCCTTCAAAAAACATAATTACAATCATACGTCCTCCATAATAAGTAATGATAATTATCTCACAGAATATGCTTTGCGTTAGTTATTGAATGTTATTTCTCTGCAATATACATTGTCTGGTTATCATGTATGTCCTCAACATAATTCGTAAAATTTCACACGGATATAATGAGTAGTTACTCGGGACTATGCCTTTTTAGGAAATACGTTTTGAGATAAGGGTTGATGCCTTTTGATAATTCTTTACCATTTCTCTATTGCAAATGAAAAACAATGCACACCTTTTACGATGAACAAGTTTAAATCATAAATTATCATGCACATTTAAGTGATTTTGAAAGGTTTCGATCATAATGTGTGTTTGTTTCCAAAACAGTATAAATAGATTTAATCATTGAATTGTCATGAATTTAATTATCAGCGCTTCCATGATTACGATATCAAAACAAAATGACATAGATTATATAGATTTAAACATATGTCTCACTCTCTTCAAGATTCAACCACCTCGACCACTCACGCTTGTCATCATCGTCCTGGGTAATATTGCATGCGTCAGAATTGAAGTCACATTGGAAATCTGTAATGAAGTACAAAGACAATTAAAGTAGTAGTAGTAGTAGCAGTAGTAGTAGTAGTAGTAGTTGTTGTAGTAGTAGTAGTAGTAGTAGTAGTAGTAGTAGTAGTAGTAGTAGTAGTAGTAGTAGTAGTAGTAGTCGTAGTAGTCGTAGTAGTCGTAGTAGTAGTAGTAGTACTAGTAGTAGTGGTAGTAGTAGTAGTAGTAGTAGTAGTAGTAGTAGTAGTAGTAGTAGTAGTAGTAGTAGTAGTAGTAGTAGTAGTAGTAGTAGTAGTAGTAGTAGTAGTAGTTTCTCTCAGCTTTACAGTTTCATTGTCACATAATTATGATCTTACATCGTAAAAGTGACGATAATCATTCTACGACCACTCTTGGAAATTAAAACACTCATATTTGTTCACATTATTTTACTCCCCAAACATGTCATAAGCTTACCTGGACCTTGTGAAGACGATGCACCGATGAACCATAGCAAAATGGCAAGCGTCAGCAACAAGTTATACATTTTGTATGCCGGAGAACATGAATATCAGAAGAAAAAAGGAACTGCACTAATTAGTTCTAGAAAGCGTAATAATTGTAATATTTCCCCCGGCTCGCAACAATTTAACCTGTTAGATGTAAAAGAACGTGCAGATCAGAAAGGGAACTTCACTGAGCTCTAGAAGTCGTATTCATGGTAATAATTCCCACCGGCTCGCACAAAAATGGAACATGTTAGATGCGGAAGAACGTGGAGATCAGTACAAGAAATTTACTTAGTTCTAAAAACATGATGAATCTTAAGATTTTCCCAACCATGCACCTCAAAACAATACGGAAGACATGCTAGATCCAAACATTTTGTAATGTTGTTTTCCACCATCGCGAATGTAATATTATACCGATGAGAAGTGGTGAACTAAAATTATAATGATTTATTTGTTTGAATCAAGTTACAGAGCCTTGATTCCGCGACTTCAAGTGATTTGTCCTCGAAACGTAGAGATCACAATTTCTTTTGATATCGTATGGGGACGTTTAGTATCTACCGCAATTGTGTTTGTACAAAATGGAATTCGCAATCATGATCATGATAAATGCAAAATAAATATAATATTCTGTTGTATGTCTGGTGTTTCCAAGTCGCTTATTTTTTAGTTTAATTCACTTCAATTCAGCGCATCTCACTTTATTGTCATTTCGCGAAATTGGCAAGTCGAATATACAGCGTGTGCGTCGATCATGGAATGGCCGAGGGAGTTATCCCTCCTCCCAATGTTTCAGGTGGGTGCGTGTGGCCTGTATTATTACCCCCAAAAAAAAAATAATAATAATAATAATAATAATAATAATAATAAAAAAAAAATATAATAAATTATAATAATAATACACGTAATAATAATAATAAATAAGTAAATTTGAGGTCAGAATTATAAAATAACATGAAGGGACATTGCGCCCTCTCGTTCAACATGTGAAAGTTGATTCAAAAGTCTTCTTTAAACCTCATTTTGAGAGTGCCAAACTGCCCAAATTTCAAATTATTCCGGGGGGTTGCGCCCCTCGACCCCCATTAAGGCCATTTGACCCCAGTCTCATTTACACAAATGTTCAGGATTTTCGCTATGCCCACTAACATTACGCTAAGTTATATATAACTTACTGCTAAATATCTGACTATTTTACATCTAAAAGCTTCCGGGGGCCCCGCCCCCCTGGACCCCCATTGAGATTCATAGTGTTGGTTTTCCTTGACTGATACCATTTAGGGTACCATCAGGGTACTTGCTCCCAGCCTAAGCATCTAAGGATTTCTTGTCAAAGTGCTCACCAAGTGTGTGTGAGTGCAAACAATGCCCGTTGACTTTCGGTCTCATTCGCTTAAAAAACTATGTTTGTGTCCCCTAACACCCCTGTCATGAAACTAGCTGGTTTGGTCGCTTTGCTCCCTCGCCGAAGATGGTTTAAATGACGTATCATCGCCGCAACGGGTGAGAACAAAATCGGCGTCTAAGATATACATTTCATGAGTGTACATAACTGAAAGAATGTAATAATAAGGTTAAAGCAAATGATAGTATTTGGAAACGCTCCACACACAAAATAATGACAACAATTCTTTAATCCCCTACCATGTGAAATATATATTATAATAATGTATCTGTCAATATAAAGATTTCGACAAAACCGCTTTGAAAATGACAATTTGAGCATTAAAAAGGTTCGAAATAATGCGATAATTAAATTCAACCGCATATTTTGTATACGCTGCGAACGAAAGCTATGCGATCGCAGGTGTGCACAGCCCAGCGGGAGCAGCGCGAATGGAGGTGTATTTAGACGAAATCTAACGGGCGTGCAGGCCCACCGATATTTGTGCATTTAACGTTACTATAGGATCTAATTTGACCACACAAGCCCTTTTTATACTAATTCCACGATATTATCAAATAGTTGGGCCAATATAGATGTTTCGGTAACGGTAACATTCTGTCTTTCCGAATACTGTTACTTGGCTTTAAAGATATATTATTTCAGTACTGACATCAATATGTCACAAGGACGCGAGCACTTGAAGGGGGATCTGTTTCATATTCATATTAGACGCCAGTCACGTCTTTGATATACTTTCACAACAATGCCACACACACTTACTTACAAACGCACACACACACGCACACACTCACGCACACACACACATACGAATGAACAAATACGTACACATTTACATGACCGCAGTTCATAGGACATTAATTTATTTTTACTAGACTGCGAACACCAGACAAAACAATCATTTTACTCATGGTTTGACATTCGAGGACTATTATATCGCCATATGAGGTCTTCTACGTGCAAGAACACACACACACATACACATACATGTATACGTGTTAAAGGGATAGTTGAGTTTTAGAAAAGAGGGCGCTGCACGAATCTTTGAAAGAAGATACAATTTTAATGACATAAATTTTATTTGATCAAAATCGGTTCAAAGACGGCTGAAATATTCATAAATATAACCAGTTGAAATTAATTTGGGGGCTCCACAATAATCAAATCATGTTTAACCATCCGTTGCACAAAAAGGTCTTACACTTTTCAAAAATTTTAGAAGCTGTGTAACAAGATTGTTGATAAGCTCTCTATTTAATCATTATTTTACAAAAACATCACATGCACAATTTTTAATTTAAAAATCGTTGAAACAATGACATATTTCCTTTCAGCGGGGTGGTTCAAATTGTGTACGAACATACAAAAATCCAATTTGTGCCTATTTGCGTATTTGCACTGAAAATGGCATTGGACATTCGTTGCAACACATTTGGTCTTCTCATTAAGACTTATGATATTATAACGATGTAATAATGGCTATAGTACAATGATATTTGTCACTGCTGAGGCTGTAAGGGTTAACGGTGGTTAAATATGGTACAATCTCCATAAAAAGCAGTTTTCTGGATAGAGTTCTTCCAAATTTACCTTGCTTCATGATCTGATCGCCTCATATTCCTAGCACTTTCCAAAGGCGTCGCAAAGCTGAAGGCGTTTGCCTTGTTACTGTTTTCTTTGTATTGATTGTAGACATTTGTCAGGCTTTGCGTTTGAATATTGGGACCATACAGATAGTTTCCTCACTGTAATATAGTTTTCCCATTCATTTTAACACTATTGTCATTCAATATCATTAATTCGTCATTCAAATTCGTCCCGAGGAACCACCAGAGCGGAAATCCAACTTCAATTTCGTCAATGGTCAATCAATTTAACACAATCACCACACAATTTAGTCATTAGGCACACATTTTAGTAAATTGCAAATCAAATTCGTCGGTCACAGTTGCTGAACACATAAAAGCGAAAGCAATTTCGTCAATTGGCAACCAATTTCGTCAAAACTTCCATTCAAATTCGTCCTATGTATTTAGGAGGTAATTTCTGTTATACATTGTCTTGATGTAATTGTTAAATTGTAACATTAATTATATAGGGGGTACAACACACACACACACACACACACACACACACACACACACACACACACACAACACGCACACACACACACGCACACACACACGCACACACACACGCACACGCACACGCACACGCACACGCACACGCACACACACACACACACACACACACACACACACACACACACACACACCAATGAACAAATACACACACATTTTTTCATGACCGCAGTTCGTAGGACATTAATCTATTTTACTCGACTGCGAACACCAGACAAAACAAAACATTTTACTCATGGTTTGACATTCGAGGACTATTATATCGCCATATGAGGTCTTCTACGTGCAAGAACACACACACACATACACATACATGTATACGTGTTAAAGGGATAGTTGAGTTTGGAAAAGAGGGCGCTGCACGAACCTTTTTTTTTTTTGTGAGGTAAGAAAAAATGAGTGTCAAATTGAAAGAAGATACAATTTTAATAACATAAACTTTATTTGATCAAATCGGTTCAAAGACGGCTTGAAATATTCATAAATATATCCAGTTGTGTGAGGTAAAGAAAAACTGAGTGTCAAATTTGAAAGAAGATACAATTTTAATAACATAAACTTTATTTGATCTAATCGGTTCAAAGACGGCTGAAATATTCATCAATATATCGAGTTGTAATTAATTTGGGCCTCCACAATAATTAAATAATTTTGAACCATCCGTTACAAAAAAGGGCTTACACTTTTCAAAAATTTACGAAGCTGTTTTTAAAAAGTTGTTGATAAGCTCTCATTATTTTAACAAAAACATCACATGCACAATTTTTCAATTACAAATCGTTAAAACCAATTGCATATTTCTATCAGCCGATTTCAAATGATATCACATTGTATACGAACATACATAATCCCAATTTGTGCCGATTTGCGTATTGGCACTGAAAATGGCGTTGGACATTCGTTGCACACATTTGGTCTTCTCATTAAGACTTATGATATTATAACGATGTAATAATGGCTAGAGTCATGGTCGTCGATACGGGGGGGGGGGGGGGGGGATATATCCCCCCCCAATATTTCAGGTGGGGGGATGGCCTGTATTATTATCCTCCCCAAATTTGGGGTTCAAAAATATATAATAACATTGAAATAAAGGAGCATTGCCCCCTCTCATTCATAATGTGAAAGTTGTTACTATAGTACCACTTTTGATAGCGCCTAAACTGCCCAAATCCAAAATATTCCGGGGGCTGTGCCCCCTGGAACCCCCATTAAGGTTATTTCACCCAGTCCCGGCCCTGTACTCGTTGAATAGTTTTATTCAGGACTTCTCTCTTGGTACACTTTCAGGCGATTCTGGCCCACTGTGCGTCGGCGCTTTGCTCACTAAAATTGAGCTTACTATTCAATAGTTAACTGTATTTCCTATTAACATATAGACAACATCTTTTTTTTCTGGATATTACAAATCCCAAAGATTCCGGGGGCTCCGCCCCTTGGACCCCACATAAGCTTCCCAATGAGTGTATCCCTTTACTTATTTTATTCAGGGTTCCACCAGGATGATTGCAATCTATGTATCTATCAGGCTAAAGTTCATCCATACTTGGACAAAGCCCTCCTCATAACCGTGATGCTTGCAATATGCACTTAATAATCTTCCAATTTCTAAACAGCTAAATCAAAAGCTAACTAACTAAAGAATAGTTAATTCTGTATATTTACGTATAGGCAACATCTTTATATCTGGATATTACAAATCCCAAAGCTTCAGGGGGCTCCGCCCCATGGACCCCCAATAAGCTCCCAAATGTGGGTATCCCTTGACTGATGCTATTCAGGGTTCCATCAGAATGCTTGCAATCTATATATCTATCAGGCTAAAGTTCATCTTGGTCAAAACCCACCTCATAACATGATGCTTGCAATGTGCACTTAATAATCTTCCAATTTCTAAACAGCTAAATTCAAAGCTTTTGGGGCCCCCTACCCCCCCCCCCCCCCCCTTCAGTCATAAAACCCAGACACGCTGCTGGGTTGTCGCTTCGCTCCCTCGCCAGACATGCCAGAGATGGTCAAAATGACGTATCATCCCCCCCCCCCACCCCCCACCCAATGGCGAGAAGAAATCGACGCCCTTTACTAGAGTACAATGATATTTGTCACTGCTGACGCTGGCGTCGCAAAGCTGAAGGCGTTTGCCTCGTTACTGTTTGTTGTTTGGTATTGATTGTAGACATTTGTCAGGCTTCGCGTTTGAATATTGAGACCATACAGAGAGTTTCCTCAAGGGATAACTGATTTTAAAGTGTCGCAAAGGCTCGCATTGTAATAGTACACATTAATGCTCAAACACTACTTCAGTAGACGAATCTTTGAAAAAATTTTAACGCCTCTGTTGAACCAACAAAAGGCGTGAAATCTATTGAAATGTAATTCAGACATCGGTAACAACACATTTAAGCACCATAGTAAGCCAATTAAATAATTGCTTAATACATGCCACATTTTTGCTGTAAAAAGATTTACATGTTGGTAAGTCATGTAATACACAGCACATAAATTGAAACAAAGAGGATTTCGACATTTTTGCAAACAAATAACCATATCTCACGACTGATAAATCCAATTAAGCTGAGATAATACCATCAGGAAGCCTGATTATTTTTCTTGAATATGACACCAAATATGTATATGTTTTTCAAATTACCTTCATACCGTAACAAAATATTTTCCAACTGTACAATTCTTTTTGAGACGCACTGTAGAACACTATTTGTAGCCAGACCTTGACAAAACCTTGTACCATGTGTTACTTGTATTAAAGTCTTAGTGGTTGGTTCACAATCGTTCATGATCAGAGAGAACAATTTGTTATCACAAACATCAATGACGCCATCCACATGCAATAGTGTCATGACTGTAGTATACTCGATTGGTTTGTTTCAAATAAAACAATATGTAACCAGTTGCCTGCGAGCAAAGTTCCAGTAGGCAATGGGTAAAAGGGATTTAGTAACATTGTCCTAATCCTCAAAACTTACTTGGAATTCTAGTGATTCTCTCATACCGTATCATATTTATATTAACAATAAAAGCACGGGACAGATTTCGGTTTTCCAAATGTCCATTTCGTTCAAAAGATATTTACGATTGAAGAGTTATATTGATAAATATGAAAATGTCTACGGGATAATTTCATGCCGTGTACAAAGTACTTACGTTAGTAAATATAACTTTGCATTTTTGCTCATATCTTAGCCAAAAAACATCCAATTTTCACACATTACTTTCTGGACATATCAGATTATACAGTTGTTAACTGGTGGTGGAGGGAAAAGCACGGAATGTTCTACTCCCAAGGGATTTTAAATGCTATTGAGGGAAGAGTAAATAAGTCCCGAGACGTAGTCGAGGGACTTATTTTCTTCACGAAATAGCATTTTAAATCCCGAGGGGAACATTCCATGATTTTCCCGACAGCAAAGTTAACAACTGTTTTATCATCTGAATTGCCATGTAGCAGTGCTATGTAATATCCAAAAATAGTACATGGCAGCTCATGTACTGTATTTACTAAGTCAGGTGATAATACTTTCGCACTTGCCAACAAAGTTACTAGATCTCTTTAATTATTGAATTAAGAGTAATTTTCATAGATTGGCTCATGCTGGTCCGCTCCATCGCCTGTTGCATTATGTTCGTTTATTGCAGAATAATAAACGTTGTCGCTGTCTACAGGACGATCAGTCGCTTGGTGGTAGTCTTCAATCTCTTTCCCAGAGTGAATGATGTTGTTGTATTCAACATCCGGGGTACCCTGTTGAGAAGAATTTTCAAGATGGTCTTTTGCGGAGAGAGCTTGGTACCGATGGTAGTCTCCTTCTCCGTTCCCGGCGTGGATGACATTGTAGTCATGAACATCCTTTTGATTGTGTGATGTCTGCCTTCTGGACTTATCCTTTGTTGTCTTTGAAGTCTGATGAAGTACATCATACGTATTAGTGGAACCACTAGTCACGGTTACATGATTCTGATCAAGTACACCATACGCACCGTTATCATGGTTGTCAGGGGTAGGAGGAAATTTTCGATCGCCCTCATCTACGAGCCAAAGGGTATTGTAATCATTGTCGACTTCGTTTTGCGAACCTTTCCTGAACTTGACTTGGGGTTTCTTTGCGCCGTTGAAATCCAACGAGACTTCACCATGATCAAGCACGTTGTATATCCCCTCGTCTTGCGAGTCGGCAGTTACAACCTCATATACATTGATGTTAGGGTGTACAGTTAGTGTTCTCCGGTCGTGGTCGAGATGCTGGTAATCGCCATCTTCACTAGTACTGGGTTTGTCTACTGACTGCTGTTCTGGATGATATTGAGATCCAGTTGTATGTTCAAGGACGTAATAATTATTATCGCTAAGTTCGCAGTTTGCGTAGCGACCCTTTTGTTCGGTGCAGACATTCTGATTCCCTTTGATAGCATCTTCTTTGGGCTTTTGTTTAGGCTTCAGTGAGTGAGAGTAGTGGTCTTTTAGTGCACCGTGTTCGAGCACGCTGTATGTCCCCTCGTCTTGCGATTCGGCAGTTACAACCCCATAAACATCGATGTCAGTGTGTTCAGTTGGTGTGCTCCGGTCGTGATCGAGATGCTGGTAATCACTAACCTCACTAGCAGTGGGTTTGTCCACTGACTGCTGCTCTGGATGATAGTGAGATCCGGTTGTTGGTTCAAGGACGCAATAATCATTATCATCAGGTTCGCAGTTTGCGTAGCGACCCTCTTGCTCATTGCGGACATTCTGATTCCTTTTTGTCGCATCTCCTTTGGGCTTTCTTTGAGGCCTCATTGGCTCATAGGATTGGTCTTTCTGTGCACCCTCATCACCCACGATACCTGGAAGCTCGTGCGTCTTCGATTTATGCGGATACGCATATGCGGAACTGTATTTTGTGTTTCCAATCGGTGGCTTCACCCAAGGCTTCACCACCTTGGCATATACGCGATTTCCAAGACTGCTTTCAGATAAAGCACTGACGTTGCCACTGGTGATCATGGTACTGGGAGATCTCCCCAGGTCCCGAACCAGATCTGGCGGGTATGGTGGTTGCACGGGATTTGGTGGTTCGGGTGAGAATGCTGGATTGGTGTATGTTCTGTCTGTCCGGGATTCCCGTCGCTCCTGAAGACTGGCTTTCTCCTCGGATGCTGTTTTCCTACAGTGTGACAAGAGAAAACAGACAATTTATAGATAAAAGGTAACATGGAATGGCGTTTCTTGTTCATGTTTATGAGATGTTAAAAAAGGCACTCCTGTGGAAAGATTACCCCTTGGAACTAGAATGCTCATAACCTTAACACATTGAGCACCATGTGCTCGATGGCATAACATGCCAACATTTACACATTATAAACATATTATGTTAACAGAACAAAATAAGATTTATAACAAAATGTCCTGCTTACAATCATTAGTATCGTAATTGTGGGCTATGCAAGAACACGTGTTTTATGTCTGGTACTTAAGCAAAACATTGCGCCTTTTACCAAAAAAAATCCGATAATTCCAATATTGTAGAGATCGATCGAGTTTTATAGACCCATCGGGACCATCCGGGACATCATTCCGTACTATCATGTTTGGTTAAACAGCTAAATGCACATTAAACAATAGGCGCACGTATTGATCGTTGATTGGTGTGGTGCTATGACGGGCATGAAGTGCGATTTATCAGGCACCGACTTTATGGAAATTGACAAAAATGGGAACCTGACATGGTGTCATTGAAGAGATCCTAAAAACAAAAACTACTCCACCAAAATAACTGTTCTTGGTATAATTTGTCTTCGTGAAAAATGCCCTATCCCGTGCCACCATGTTTCTTTATCATGTTTCTTAGTGCAATTTCGATTCATATGTAAAACCTCAATTTGTGAGGGTTGTATGATATCCATGCTTAAAGTAATGTACACAAATAATTTCTCTTGTTTTTATTTTTATTTTGTTTACTTGGGTTTGCCGTTAACAAGCACTTTGCTTCTAAGGCAAATACCTGTCAATTTTTACACTGTACCGTTTTGATTATTGTATTTTATCTGAAATAAATGAAATGAAAAATGAAATGAAATGACAAGTATCCCGTTCCGTTTTGGGGGGGTTTACCCTGTACTGTATAGGAAGTAAGAGAAAAGGTATGAAGATGTAGTGTACCTGTGATGTGCAATTATGAAGAAGACCGCAATAGCGATGATTATCAGGACGACAGTGACAACGGTAGCCGGTATCACGACCGTATTGTGATCTACATGCATTTAACGAGACAAGGGACAAATTGACAATTAAAAAAAAATGATATGATCATGGACATGGGCAGGTAAAACATATAAACACAATAACTACTGACGGTTATTGTTTAAATAAAAACTTAATTTTAATTGCAAAGTATTTTTTAACGATATGAATAAATGAATGAATGAATACTTGATACTTGATGAGGTAATCCCTTGAATTCTGGAATGAATGAGTGAATGAATGAATAAATAAATAATAAATTAATAAATCAATCAATCAATCACCAAAAAAAAGATAAAATAATGAATCAAATAATTATTTAAATTATTTAATAAATGGATAGAAGAATGACACAATATATTTTACCTAAACATCATAAATAAGCAATTATAAATCAACATTTTCTTGGTATAATGTTATCAACAGAACACAATTATAAGAACATTACGTAACTGTCAAAGACAGGTTTGAACTACCTCAGTATAGGCACAAAATTGTATGGGATCACTCAAACTAAACTGGGCTCCAAAAGAAACTTATCACTTTTTCAGAGCGACGCTCACTAAAATCCATAGCACCAAATTGATTCATATTTAGACACAGATAAGCTATTATTCTCCTTATGAAGCATATCTCAAAAATTACAAGTTTGCTTTTGCCAAAAAAGAGAAAAATGTCATGGAATCACTACATGTCACTTTTCAAAAATCACAGAAACTGCTCG
The DNA here is from genome assembly GCA_037951105.1 of Echinarachnius parma. NCBI lineage: Eukaryota > Metazoa > Echinodermata > Echinoidea > Clypeasteroida > Echinarachniidae > Echinarachnius > Echinarachnius parma. The sequence goes on along the minus strand of JBAMJV010004625.1, from coordinate 23,415 downwards.
CTGAGAACCTCCACGAAAGGCGGTCTATTCAGAACTTTCAATAGCTATTCATTCAACTTCAAAGCGGGTTATGTAACCACTAGACTGGCTATTGTCCGTACCGAGCTCTGTGCCCGGAAAGCGAGCAGTTTCTGTGATTTTTGAAAAAATGAACTCTTGCGATTTCACCTTATTTTATCTTTGTTGACTAAAGCAAACATCATTTTTTTTTAGATGAGCTTGCCAAGAGGTATTGTAGCTAATCTATGACCAATTATGATAAATTGTTATGGTTTAGATTTTAATGTGTGTCGCTCTGAATAAGTGATAAGTTTCTTTTGGAACCCAGTTTAGTATTTACAACAACAAAATATTTGTTGGTGTTGTATCCTTTTGATTAGAACGAACCGTACCGCTTTGTCCATCTACCGATCCAGTCTGGCGTGTTGTTCCTGTAGACATGGTGAATAATTTCGTATTCGAAGTTGAAGACCGCGAGGAATTCGAAGTCGAAGTTGAAGGCGGCGAGGTTGTTGTAGTCGAAGTCGTAGGCCGCGAGGTTCTTGAAGTCGAAGTTGAAGGCCGCGAGGTTGTCAAAGTCGAATTTGAAGGCTGAGATAATGTCGATGTCGGTACGAAGCTTTTAGTTGGTTGGGTGGTTTTCATTTGTGTCGTAGACATGGGCGTGGTGGGCGGTGCTGTGAGTATCAAGGATAAAAAATAACAAATTAGTATGCCTAATTCGATCCAAAAGATTATCAGAATGCGTGGTGTGTCACGAGGAAATGCTTACATGAAGTGAAACGAGTCATTGGTAATATTTTGAACAAAAACGGTGACGAATTAGGAACATGAAGACAGTTATGACCGTTTTGTCCAAAATGGAAGGAATGACCGAAATTACGAATTTCCTACAAATTTGCCGCCCTCTCACATTTGACGTTGACGTCTGTTCGTACAGATATTCCTTTGAAATGTGTTGTCACATAACACCGGATATCGTACACGGATGCATGACGTATCTAGATAATTTGCGATATCAAATTATTCGGTGGAAAAGGTCGTCTCCATTACTCCCTGCAAAAAACATTCCGCCGTATAGAACATCATACATCACCTGACAAAGACCGCATTTGCCGAACAAGAAACGCATACGAACGGATTGAAAATTTGCGAAAGTTTGGCTCTCCGCCGTCGGGTGTCCGTTAATGGTATCCGGTGATATGTGACAAAGGCTCAAAAGGAAACGAAACGCTGTGATTGTCGCTTAATGTTACTGATATATGTGCACAATTCCTGTCATTTGTAGCCGTATACTTCCTCTTGAGTATTACTAATAGTGGAAATAATAAAAACATGTTAAACCACTATAATCTGTTTTGACTGACCACATCGATATTCATATGGATGGCTGACCACCGGGGGCTGCCATGTTTGCCAACGATACCGCATCAAACTTCATATGAGCGCATCTGAGCGCGTGCACTCACAAAGGCGGGTTATGTAATAATTTGCTGCTATGTCAGTGGTTACGTATCCCGCTGTTTTTAGAAAACATTTAGTTGGCTAACATGACAGCCTCCAGTGCTCAGTCAAAACATTTGTTAGTGATTTCAAAAACAGCGATTATTCCCATTGTTAGTGATATCCAAGATGAAATGTATACGACTATAAGTGACGGGAATTATGCACCTATATCAGTTACAGTAATCGAAAATGCCAGCGTTTGGCTCCCCTAAAATTCCAAACACATGTCATAGTCAAATGAGAGAGGGCGCCAAATTTAAAGAAAAAATCTTAATTTCGGTCATTGTGTCCACGGAATATTATACCTGCAAGTTCTTCCTCCGTTACAAATAAACGATGAATCATCGTAATTTTTTTATTTCTCGACCAATTTCACTCAAACCTTGAATATTATTGCTCCAATTCAGCTTGTCATTGTGAAAACAAAACTCATCCAGGGTTTCATTGTAAGTTCAATACATAGGATTAATAAAATAGTAATGGGAACTGCAGTTGGGCAATTCCACGCCAAATGAGCCAAAAGTGGAAAAATCCAATGAGGATTATTTCTGATCTTGTTTATTTTTTCTGGATTATTTTTTCATAAATCATGATCACATAATGATATCTTTCAGTTTACATGATTTAAAAAAATAGTGGGCGTCTCCTGATAGGAGAAACAGACACCATACATGAACCTATACACATGGGAATACACAGTGCCTATTTCTAGATTTTCTTTATTTTTTGCATTCCTTTCTAGTATTTTTCTGTTTTAAGGTACCAAATTGGATGATTGAATATCACATTATGTATTCAGATTTAAAAATCAGTCTTTTGAGAGCCCTAAAGTATATTTTTCGTTACCGAACAGTGAAGCAATTGACTTTTTGTAATTAATATATCAATAGACATATTGTTTTCAAATAAGTGTTGTAATACTCTTAGAACATTAGGGAATGGACTATGAGCCAATATTACATGATAGTCCTCTTAACTTCACAGAGATTGGATCATAACTAAAGGACTTGAAAATCCATGTCCATTTTGCCGTCCTTCCGTTACCGGCCTCATTAGTGTCCATATCTAATAAACGTATACAAAAATATTTTAAAAATAGGAAATCAAAGGTGTCCCACCAAGAGTCTCAGAAATGTAATTTACAATGATAAATCATAAGCAGGATTCTAGAATTATTTGATTTAATTTCAAAAATTGCGTCTGAATGTCCTTCCGTTACCGTGGAATTGCCCAGTTACAAACATAATACAGATAGGTTAGAGTAAAATGTGGTATATTGTTTTGAAAATATAACACGTTTTTATGACTATAACAGATTGAACAATGAGTTCATAACATTAATCGTGTTTGCACCGTGTATTGAAAGTTTGAAATTTATTATGATAGCCCTATCAAGTCTCAAATCTCTTGATAAATAAAACAAGTGCCCATAACTACCAATGATTTGTTAAACCTTTATCAATGTTATCATCCATTATCCATAAATAATGTCGATATACCCCATCTGTCTTGATATGGGGAATGAGCTAAAATTACCTGATGTTGTACTTGGTGAAAATATTTGATAAACTTGAATATCATCCACTCGTATGTCTGGTTTGGTGCTTCCGTGGTCTTGCACTGCCGTAAGAGATATCTGGAAAAACCGGTAGTGATAGTGATGATAATAATAGTGATAAATAATAATAATAATTATAGTAATTATATTGTCATTATTATTATTAGCATTATTTGTATTATTGTCCTCTTTCTCACAGCCAGAATGTTAAGGCTGGTATTACGATTACCATGGTAGGTCTATAAAATTTCCTAAGGCTATTATATCGATTGTTATACATGTGTCCTAGATTTCCTAGATGTCCTAGATTGCAGTTCCTAGCAACGCTGTCTATTGAATAAGAGTGACTTCATGATAATCAGCTTTAATACCTGCATTGGTGAACTGCAACTAATATTTATTTCAACTTTCTTCCAGGTCCATAAATATGATGTACTAGTACTCTGGAACGAACGCACATCAGAGTAATCTGCGCACACTGAAACGTTTAGGTGACCCTTGGCATCCGCTTTGTATTTGAACGACATTCTCCCCGCCGGTGATGGTGATTGGAAGTCCGGTAAATAACCCTTCACTGTGTCATTTGCAAAACTTGGATCCAAGAAGGATGGATAATAATAATAGTTCCCTGCAGAAAGAAAAAACATGATCATGAAAAAGAAAGTATTAATGTAACCTCTTTATGATACCATTTAGGACATGTCAATTTATTTAGAAACTAGGGGGTTTACCATGTTTATTTCCAAAGTTTATATTTAATATGTATACCTTGTAATTCGTTGCGTGATATGAAATAACATGAGTCAATAATGGAATTACATTTTTTTTTAAATCTCCCCATCTATCTTCTCATGAATACTAATACTGAACAGTCAGTAGACAAACTTGTAATGCCCATAAATATACCAAAAAAAATGAATATTTCCTTTAAACAGCGTAATTATACTCCAGTGTCCTCTATAATGAGTAATGATAATCACACAAATTCGCACAAAATATGTATCGCGTTATTGAATTGCCTTTCTCTGCAATACATATTGTCTGGTTTACGTGCATGTCCTCAAACAAAATAATCTGCAGATTTCTACGCAATCATGTAAACAACCATGCAAAGACAAGACCAAACTTTTATAGATCAAAATAGCTACGATTATATACGTATCCACACGGATATATATATATATATATATATATAAAATTGCAAGTAGTAATCATAAATGATTGAGAAGGCATCGGCGTTCCAAGCCGGAGACCCAGGTTCGAGTCCTGGCGGAGACCAATTTTTCGACCAGTGCCTTTTTTCATTTGGTGGATTAAAATGAGGAACATTGCTTATTAAGCTACGCCTACTATTATTCTTCCTTCTCAATCATTTATGATTACTCCTTGCAATTATTTATATATTGGAAGAAACCGAAGCTGTATGTATTAGTTCACTTCTCGCTTATATATATATATATATATATATATATAAGCGAGAAGTAAACCGAAGCTGTATGTATTAGTTCTATTAGTGAACTAATACATACAGCTTCGGTTTCTTCCAATATATAAATAATTGCAAGGAGTAATCATAAATGATTGAGAAGGAAGAATAATAGTAGGCGTAGCTTAATAAGCAATGTTCCTCCTTTTAATCCGCCAAATGAAAAAAGGCACTGGTCGAAAAATTGGTCTCCGCCAGGACTCGAACCTGGGTCTCCGGCTTGGAACGCCGATGCCTTAACCACTAGGCCACGGGGACCGTGTGATTGAAGACAGATCCAGTTGGCAAGCCTAGGGTTAGGGCAAGGCGGCTTGCATTGTTCGTAACTCCTTCCCCATGAATACTTGAGCACAAAGGGCCGAGAGATTGGCTTGCCAATGACCTGAACTGGATCTGTCTTCAATCACACGGTCCCCGTGGCCTAGTGGTTAAGGCATCGGCGTTCCAAGCCGGAGACCCAGGTTCGAGTCCTGGCGGAGACCAATTTTTCGACCAGTGCCTTTTTTCATTTGGCGGATTAAAAGGAGGAACATTGCTTATTAAGCTACGCCTACTATTATTCTTCCTTCTCAATCATTTATGATTACTCCTTGCAATTTTATATATATATATATATATATATAAAGCGAAGAGTGCTTTAACCCACGTACACGTTTGGATACCAGTAGTGAACATATTAAGTAGAAAGAAGGGCTGCTGGTGAGGCGTAGCTAGCTTTTTTCTTCACTTTATTGTGCCAATATTTCGTCCGTAAAGGACTTCATCAGGGCTGTTCAAATCATAACAAAAGAAAAAGAGAACGGAACATACTAAACATTTGGAAAATTACATAGAGTTACATTATATAACATGGCAAAATAAATGAAAATATATATAAATAAATAAATACAAAACAAATTATAAATAACATGCACGCTCGAAATTCTAGTTGAAACATGCTTTTGGGGACTAACTAATTCCAAAATAAATATAATTATAAATAAAGATTAATATTAAAAAATACAATAAAGTGTGAGTGAGAATGAATCCAAAGCAAGTAACATGCAATTGTAAATTGAACATAAATAAAATAAAATAAAATAGATGAACAAAATTATATGAATAAATACATAAATAAGTGAGTGGCATTCACCTCGGGCGATTTGGATTGTGTGTGAGGCCAAGTTACTGGGGTGGGTGGGTGTGTGCGGGAGTCATGACGGCTGGGGGAGGGGATGGGAGGGGAGTGGAGGAGAACCAAAGGTTATACAAGGATCGAGTCTATTAACAATTAAACAATTAAACACATATATTCAAAAATTATAATATATAACATGTACACAATGTTATAAACATTTCTTTTAAATCATAACAAACAAGTGTATACTCAACAATGCCAATAAGGAGGTATAAATTATAAAATAATGTGAGGTTATGAGCGAGCACATATCACAATGATGCAAGTGTAACAAACGTATAGCGCAAGCGTATAGCACTTCTTGGTATGGCAACAAAAGAAACCCTTCTCAACTGTGTTGTCTATTTTGGGGCGTGGGTCCTTAGCATTGACAAGGATGTCATGAAGGGAGCGTGTACGGCGATAACAGAGAAGGGGGCGTTCCGGGAATATTTTGCAAAGTTGGTCTGATTGAGATATGAGGTGGGAGTGTCACCAAGAAGTGCCCCCTACACAAACACATCACAGAGACAAGGACTTTCACTAGCTCAGTCACCAATGAAACTTACTATATTTTATCACACATGGACTGCAAATCAGACTGGGTCATATACCTTCTCACTTGTAAAAAATGCAACATACAATATGTAGGTAAAACTGAAACTAAATTGTACACACGCTTGAATAACACTCGATCAGAAATAAAACAATTTAATACTCAACATGCCAAAAGCCTACCCTACACAATACATTTCAATCAACCAGAACACTCTATTGACCACCTACAGATCATTGGAATCGAGCAAATTAAGACAAAATTACGCTCTATTATTTTACAGCGAGAATCGTATTGGATATCAAAATTGCGCACTCTACGGCCAGGTGGCCTGAACGCGGACCCATAGGTGCATTATGGGTCAGCGTTCGGTCCACTTGGCTACATGATTTGCTCGATTCCAGTTCTTCTCCTCGATTTGACCACAATTATGTTTGGACACTGTCAAACACATTCTATGAGGTAATTATATATTATGTTTGTTGCTGCAATTATAATGATTATACGCATGCTTTATTGCTCTATGATTGAGCCCATAATTGTAGTGTTATATTATTTGGTTGAGGTAATTGCCACTCTTGTATATGATTTTATGTCCGGTACATACTCATATACCTGCTTTATATGTTTATGCTGCACTTATATCATTGCAAATGTGCCTGCCTATAGCTTTGTAGTATTATTATTATTTTATGGCTCACACCTCCTTTATTATTGTTGAGTATATATTGATTTGTTGTAATCTTACACATGTATATTATACTGCGTGTTTGCTCAAATGCGTTTTGATTGAATGTATGATTGTATGCACGGTAATTATATACTTGCCTTATATGTCTCACTTAAATCATTGTGACATTTGTGCTTCCTCACAAATTGCATATTATTTTATGGCCCACGGTAATTATATGCTTGCTTTATATGTATGCCGCACTCATATTATTGTGATATGTGCCAGCTTGCTTGTATTATTTTATGGTTATATTTCTTTTTAAAAAGATTGAACGCATGATTGCGTGCACGGCTTTATATATATTCCTGCTTTATATGTAGGGCCTATATGTTGCACTTATCACTGCGATATAATGTACTAGCTTGCTCAAATTATTTTTTGGCTTACACCTTCACAAAGATTGAATGCATGATTGCATGCACAGGAATGATATGCTTGCGCTATACGTTTGTTACACTTGCATCATTGTGATATGTGCTCGCTCATAACCTCACATTATTTTATAATTTATACCTCCTTATTGGCATTGTTGAGTATACACTTGTTTGTTATGATTTAAAAGAAATGTTTATAACATTGTGTACATGTTATATATTATAATTTTTGAATATATGTGTTTAATTGTTTAATTGTTAATAGACTCGATCCTTGTATAACCTTTGGTTCTCTTCCACTCCCCTCCCATCCCCTCCCCCAGCCGTCATGACTCCCGCACACACCCACCCACCCCAGTAACTTGGCCTCACACACAATCCAAATCGCCCGAGGTGAATGCCACTCACTTATTTATGTATTTATTCATATAATTTTGTTCATCTATTTTATTTTATTTTATTTATGTTCAATTTACAATTGCATGTTACTTGCTTTGGATTCATTCTCACTCACACTTTATTGCATTTTTTAATATTAATCTTTATTTATAATTATATTTATTTTGGAATTAGTTAGTCCCGAAAAGCATGTTTCAACTAGAATTTCGAGCGTGCATGTTATTTATAATTTGTTTTGTATTTATTTATTTATATATATTTTCATTTATTTTGCCATGTTATATAATGTAACTCTATGTAATTTTCCAAATGTTTAGTATGTTCCGTTCTCTTTTTCTTTTGTTATGATTTGAACAGCCCTGATGAAGTCCTTTACGGACGAAATATTGGCACAATAAAGTGAAGAAAAAAGCTAGCTACGCCTCACCAGCAGCCCTTCTTTCTACTATATATATATATATATATATATATTTTGGAAATATATTTTGAGATAAGGTTTGATGTTTTTTTGTGCAAATGTATCCCCATTCACTATAGCAAGGCTGAACAGTTCATACCTTTACACCAACAACACAAATCTATAATCATAAATTATCATTCATATTTCAGTGATTTTGAAAGGTTTCCGTCATAATGTGTGAGTGTTTCCAAGCCATTATAAAACAGAGTTTTAATAATATTAAATGCATACGAGCTACATGATTACTAAACTAGGACTATATTAAAAGAAAATGACAACATATCGATTTAAATGTCTCACAATAAATAGGTGGCATCCGGGTCCTCGACCAGTTACCCTTGTCATCATCGTCCTGCTTAATTTTGCATACGTAATTATTGAAGTCACATTGAACGTCTGTAATGAAGTACAAAGACAATGTTGTTATGACAAGAGCTGTTTTGGTGGTACACAGCAGAACAAAATTAAACAACTTTTTAAACAGCCAAAAACGCTGTTTAAGCCGGTCCCTCTAACAACGTTGTTTAAAATGTTGAACAACCAAGATTGTTTAAAGGGACTTAGTAACATTGTCCAAATCCTCAAAATAAAATTTTCATTCTAGCGGTTCCCTCATACCTTGTTGTATTCGTATTAACAATAAAATCACGGGACAGGTTTTGGTTTTTCAAATTTCCCTTTCGTTACAAAGATATGTACGATCGAAGTATTCAGATAAGAAAAACTCCGGGCGAGTTTTTCTTCTGTGTACAAAGTGAGTGCAGTGAGTTATTGAATATCACTTTGCATTTTCGCTCATTACTTGGCCATGCAATGTCCATTTGACTTGAAATTTTCACACAATACCATTCATCACTTTTTGCACATGTCAACAAAGTTACTAGATCCCTTTAATCTTTAAACAGTAAGTTGTTTAAAATTCTAAACAACTTTTTAAACAATAGATTTTAAACAGCATGGTTGTTTAAGCTTTCTTTAACAATATTGTTTTAAAAAGTCCGTTGTTTAAAAGTGTTGTTCAAAAATATTGTTTAAAAGTCAGTTGTTCAAAGTTGTTAAAAAAAGTCAGGTGTTTTATTTTGTTGTTTAAAAAAATGTTGACTATACCGTCAAGACTTTGGAGGAGTTCGGACTCGCTGAACTAATTGACGTATTCAGATGTGAGAATTTAAACTAATTATTTAGTAATCTGAACGATTTTATACTTAAGACATATTTGTGCTTGCTTTTACATCTAAGCGATGTCTACCGGGGTAGGGTCGGCAGGGCCGCAGCTCTGGACGGGCCTGACTCTCGCTGCGCTAGCTAGCTGCCTCCGCGGGCGCGTAGATTCCGTGCAACTTCGATCACTGCACTGCGGACGGGATTGGCAGAGTCTATCTTAATTTATTCTGTAGTGTAGACATCGCTTAGATGTCAAAGCAAGCACAAATAAGTCTTAAGTATAAAATCGTTCAGATTACTAAATAATTAGTTTAAATTCTCACCTCTGAATACGTCAATTAGTTCAGCGAGTCCGAACTCCTCCGAAGTCTTGACGGTATAGTTATCCGCCATGATGAAATTGTTGCAGAGCCCCCGCCGTGTGCGCGTGCGCGTAACGCGTAAAAGCCTTGGTTGGAGGGAAGGAAACCCGTTCAGGGTTTTTAAACAATAATTGTTAAAAAAATGTTCTGCAACTAGACCGAGTGTTTTAAACAGTGTCTGTTTAGAACACTCATTCTGTCATTTAAACAACATTGCTCAAAATTTAAACAACAACATTCTGAACAACGAAATTTTGAACAGCGATTTTTCTGTGTAGTAGTAGTAGTAACAGTAATCATGGTAATAGTAGTAGTCGTAGTAGTAGTAGTAGTAGTAGTAGTAGTAGTAGTAGTAGTAGTAGTAGTAGTAGTAATAGTAATAGTAATATTAATAGTAATAGTAGTACATGTAGTAGTAGTAGTAGTAGTAGTAGTAGTAGTAGTAGTAGTAGTAGTAGTAGTAGTAGTAGTAGTAGCAGTAGTAGTAGTAGTAGAAGTAGTAGTAGTAGTAGTAGTAGTAGTAGTAGTAGTAGTAGTAGTAGTAGTAGCTTATATAACATTATACATAGATGTCAACAACAAACAACAGCAAGTACATACTTTATACAGAGCATTGACAAAGTCACTGTATTTGCTCTATTTTCTCATCCTTGCATTTGGTGGCTTTATAAGGCTTGCTTGCTTATTATCTTACATCGTTAACCTGACGCTTAACATTCTACGACCACTCTTACCTTGGTAATTAAAATATTCCCATTCGTTCACATTATTTTACTCCCCAAACATGTCCAAAGCTTACCTGGGTCTTGTGACGACGATGTACCGATGAACCATAGCAAAATGGCAAAAGTCAGCAACAAGTTATACATTTTAGATGCGGAAGAGCATGAAGATCAGAAAAGAACTGCACTAATTAGTTCTAGAAATCGTATTCATGGTAAAAATTTCCTCCCGGCTCACAAAAAGATCAACATGTTAGATGCGGAAGAACGTGGAGATCAGTCATAAAATGCACTTAATTCTACAAATGATAAATATTAAGATTTTCTCGGCATGAACCTCAGAACATTACGGAATATATGCTAGAATGTTGTTTTAAGATTTGTATGGTTGTCTCCCACACTGCGAATGTAATAGTATACCGATGAGGAAATGGTGAACTATAATTATAACAATTTATTTGTTTTAATCAAGTGTACAGACCACAGAGCCTTGAGTCCCGTCCAAGTGATTTGTCGTCAAAACTTAGATATCAAATTTCTTTTAGATATCATATGGGGACGCTTAGTATCTACCGCAATTGTGTTTGTACAAAATGGAATTCGCAATCATGATCATGATAAATGCAAAGTAAATATCTCTTTTGTATGTCTGGTGTTTCCAAGTCGCTTATTGTTAAGTTTAATTCACTTCAATTCAGCGCATCTCACTTTATTGTCATTTCGCGAAATTGCAAGTCGAATATACAGCGTGGGCGTCGATCATGGAATGGCCGAGGGAGTTATCCCTCCTCCCAATGTTTCAGGTGGGCGCGGGTGGCCTGTATTATTACTCCCCCCCCCCCCCCCAAAGAAAAAAATAACAATAAATAACAATAATAATAATAATAATACACGTAATAATAATAATAAATAAATAAATTGGGGGTTCAGAATTATAAAATAACATGAAGGGACATTGCGCCCTCTCATTCATCATGTGAAAGTTGATTCAAAAGTCTTCTTTAAAGGGCAATGAAACTCAAGCAAAATGTTGCTTTCATAGTCTTGAAGAGATTAAGAAGAATAATCTCTTAAAGTTAGAGCATAATCGGGTAAGAAACAAGAAAACTACGGCTCTTTGAAGATGTCCATTTATTCCTATGGGGAACTCAAATTGGTAATGCACTCTGATAGGTTTGTGGACAACTCCCCAAATGTTTTGTACACAAATGTTCCCATTTTTACAGTTTTCTTCATAGTCACATTTTTCCATTCCCCCAATTCATTATGTTATGTATAAAAGCATTCTACAAAACATATGTTGGACTCGAACGAAGGGTAAACATACATTTTGAGAAAATTGAACAAAACTAAAATTTTGTGTACAAAATGTATGGGGAGTTGTCCACAACTTTGCCAGAGTGCGTTGCCAATTTGAGTCACTCGAAGAAATACATGGCTCTTTTCAAAGAGCCATAGTTTTCTTATTTCTTGACCGATTGTGCTCAAATTTTCAGAGACTATTCATTATATTTAGTGTCGTATAGTGCATACAACAATTTGTCTGGATTTCATTGTCCTTTAAACCACTTTTTGAGACTGCTAAACTGCCCAAATCCAAATTATTCTGGGGGTGCGCCCCCTGGACCCTCATTGAGATTCATAGTGTTGGTTTTCCTTGACTGATACCATTTAGGGTTCCATCAGTGTACTTGCTCCCAGCCTATCTAAGGGCTTCTTGTCAAAGTGCTCACCAAGTGTGTTGGGTGCAAACAATGCCCGTTGACTTTCGGTCCCAATTAGCTTAAAAACTATGTTTGTGTCCCCTAACCCCCCTGTCATAAAACTAGCTGGGTTGTTCGCTTTGCTCCCTCGCCGAAGATGGTTGAAATGACGTATCATCCCCGCAACGGTGAGAAACAAATCGGCGTCAAAGATTTACATTTAATGAGTGTACATAACTGAAAGAAGGCTTGGTACGAACAGTCACGTCACGTTCACGTTAACGTCACGTAAACGGTTCTGTACCTTTTGTGAAACAGGTCACCCAAATCTACGAAGTGTAGGGTAAAGTGACCCAACAATTTGTCGTTTTCCATGCCGGTAAAACTCGAAGTGTCGCGTTAACCAAATCGTGACGTGAGCGTTTAATCAAGATTTTTTAAATTGCAAACGCTTGTTACTAAGACTAGACATGCACGCACAAAGAGATTTTAAAATGTCGACGAAAATGCCGATACCCCCTTATCAAATCTTTTCAATCATTATGTTTATAATATGTACGTGCATAATTCAGAGTAATCTGAGACGATAATATGCAGTTCTGTCATTTAGGTAATGTACAACCATACCACTTGCATTATTTGTCTTGTTATTGGAGTGTTTCTAAAGACGTGTCGTGCGTGGATTTTGGCAAATGTTGATTTCCAGCTGAATTGCTACACGCAGCGGACAATTCAGTTCGCATATAGTATATCCCCTAATGTAGTATAACAAAATGTTGTGAAATTTTTTGCTATAATCTTGGAAACATGTTTTAATTTGGTCTAAATACATTACTGATAAGAAAAAGTGATGTTTCCATTTTTTATTTTTGGTCCCAGGATGCATTTTGGCGATTTTAAAGATAATTAGCTAATTTGCATATTTGTGAACTAAGGTCAGGTGTCATTTTATATCTAAGAATAGTACAATATTGATAAAAACTAGTATTCTAGGGTATTTTGGGGCAAGGATTCCATTTCCAGTGCTCGTTTGTAAGTGCTGTATGGGCAACACTCTGAAATCCAAGATGGCTGCCCCTAATTTGCATATTTATGAATATTGTTGATTTTCAGTGGATACAGCCCCTAATAAGCAATAATTCCGGAATATTATTTGTCAGTTATGTTCTAAGTATGTATTTAAGATATCAAAGATGAGTTGACATCGTGGCAACCTCTAGCAATGCATATTATTTGCATAAATATGTATTTTACCTAATTTGCATGTTCCACCAAATCGAGTATATTGGGAACCCGGCAAGTAAAAAAGACAAGTAATACCACTTTTCCAAGGTTTTCGGGGGCAGCAGATCCATTTTTGATACTTATTTACCTGTATCACCATGGCATCCATCTCAAATCCAAGATGACTGCTCCCTAAATTACACATGTTATGATAGACGACTATATTATTTCGGTTATATTAGATTGATATTATAATATTTTGACTTTTAATTATTGGAATGAGCAACTAGAATACTTGAATTATAATGTAGTTCTTTGCTTACAGTAAGGAAATCATACTTTTATAAATCAAATGCCATAAAAGTAGCAAATAGCATTATTTACTTTAAAATGACAAATGCGGCCATCTTGGATTTATGTGGGTTGCCGAGGTGATACAGGTAAATAAGTATCATGAATGGATTTGTTGCCCTCTAAAACCTTGGAAAAGTGGTATTACTTGTCTTTTTTACTTGCCGGGTTCCCAATATACTCGATTTGGGGGAATATGCAAATTAGGTAAAATACATAATTATGCAAATAATATGCATTGCTAGAGGTTGCCATGATGGCAACTCATCTTTGATATCTTAAATACATACTTAGAACATAACTGACAAATAATAATCCGGAATTATTGCTTATTAGGGGCTGTAGCCAATGAAAATCAATAATATTCCTAAATATGCAAATTAGGGGAAGCCATCTTGGATTTCAGAGTGTTTCCCATACATCACTTACAAACGAGCACCGGAAATGGATTCCTTGTCTCAAAATACCCTAGAATACTAGTTTTTATCAATATTGTACTATTCCTGGATAGAAAATGACCCCTGACCTTATTTCACAAATATGCAAATTAGCTAATTATCTTTAAAATCGTAAAAATGCACCCTGGGACCAAAAATAAAAAATGGAAACATCACTTTTTCTCATCAGTAATGTATTTAGACCAAATTTAAAAATGTTTCCAAGATTATAGCAAAAAAAATTGCTGCTTTACATAACCTGATAGACTAATACGCCTGAAGTTCCCGTGCTCGACGTCTGAGTGTACTGGCCCTTAACGGCGTTGTATACTGTGCATGCCTGTGAAAGTGAGTGAGTGAGTGAGTTGCAGTGATCAATGAGTTTAAAAGTAATAAAACAATGATTTGATTAATAGTGTTTATTTATGGTTATTGAATCGAGTCAATCTATCAATTAATCAGTCAATCATTATAATGTAACAATCACACCAACCAATCAATATTAAATAAATCAATTAATGTATTTGACATTCGAACTAGCTACTTGTAGGCAGTGGCGTACCCAGGATTTTTTCAAGGGGTGGGTGTAGGGGGGGGGGGGATATTTCGTCAGACAAATTGAAGTAAGCGGGGGAGTGTGGGTAGGGGGTGTCCGTAGAAAATGACCGCAGCCGAGGACGAGACCAGGACCGGTCACAAATTTCGAGGCCGAGACCAAGACATTTCTTGAATTATGTAAGGGGGTGGGGATGGGGGTAGGGGGTGTCCATCCCCCTGCCCCCAGGCCTGTGTACGCCTATAATTGGTATTTACAGTATAGGTAGGACGGGTTCGTTCACGATTAAATTTACCGAGAATTAGTCTCTTCTCAACGACAATTTACATTAATTTGTTTTACGCAAGCGCCAATTTACGTGAGCTTTCATGAATTGCATATAGTATATCTACAAACTGTTGGGTCACGTAACCCAACACTTCGTAGATTTGGGTGACCTGTTTCACAAAAGGTACAGAACCTTCACGTGACGTGACGTGAACGTGACGTGACTGTTCGTACCAAGCCCTGAAAGAATGTATAATAAGGTTAAAGCCAAATGACAGTATTTGGAAACGCTCCACACACAAAATAATGACAAATATTCTTTAATCCACTATCATGTGAAATATATATATTATAATAATTTATCTGTCAATGTAAAGATGTTGACAAAACTGCTTTGAAAATGACTATTTGAGCATTATAAAGGTTCGAAATAATGCGCCGCTATGTGAGCAGATTCAACCGCATATATATACATACGCTGCGTGCGAAAGCGGAGCAGCGCGAATGGGAGGTGTATTTAGACTAAATCTAACGGGCGTGCAGGCCACCGATATTTGTACATTTAACGTTACTATAGGTTCTAATTTTACCACACAAGCCCTTTTTATACTAATTCCACAATATTATCAAATAGTTGGGCCAATATAGATGTTTCGATAACGTTATGTCTTTCCGAATAATGTTACTTGGCTTTAAAGATATATTATTTCAGTACTGACATCAATATGTCACAACTCACAAGCACGCGAGCACTTGACCATGTTGACAGGGAATCGGTTTCATATTTATAATAGACGCCAGTCACGTCTTTGATATACTTTCACAACAATGCACACACACTTACTTACAAACGCACACACACACGCACACACACACACACACACACACACACACACACACGCACACACTCACGCACACACACACACATACGAATGAACAAATACACACACATTTTACATGACCGCAGTTCATAGGCAGATAGGACATTAATCTATTTTTACTAGACTGCGAACACCAGACGAAACAAACATTTTACTCATGGTTTGACATTCGAGGACTATTATATCTATTATATGAGGTCTTCTACGTGCACGAACACACACACATGTATACGTGTTAAAGGGATAGTTGAGTTTTGGAAAAGAGGGCGCTGCATGAATCTTTGAAAGAAGATACAATTTTAATGAAATTTTTATTTCATTTTATTTGATCAAAATCGGTTCAAAGACGGCTGAAATATTCATTAATATAACCAGATGAAATTAATTTAGGGCTCCACAATAATGAAATAATGTTGAACCATCCGTTACAAAAAAGGGCTTAAACTTTTTAAAAATTTACGAAGCTGTTTTAAAAAGATTGTTGAAAAGCTCTCTATTTAATCATTATTTTAACAAAAACATCACAACATGCACAAATCTTTAATTAAACATCGTTGAAACCAATGACATATTTTCTTTCAGCGGATTTCAAATAATATCAGATCGTATACGAACATACAAAAACCCAATTTGTGCCGATTTGCGTATTTGCACTGAAAATGGCGTTGGACATTCGTTGCACACATTTTGTCTTCTCATTAAGACTTATGATATTATAACGATGTAATAATGGCTAGAGTACAATGATATTTGTCACTGCTGACGCTGGAAGGGTTAACGGTGGTTAAATATGGTACAATCTCCCTAAAAAGCAAGTTTTCTGAATATAGTTCTTCCAAATTTACCTTGCTTCATGATTCTGATCGCCTCATATTCCTAGCACTTTTGACAGTTCCGAAAGGCGTCGCAAAGCTGAATGCGTTTGCCTTGTTACTGTTTTCTGTTTATTGATTGTAGTCATTTGTCAGGCTTTGCGTTTGAATATTGAGACCATACAGAGAGTTTCCTCAAGGGATAACTGATTTTAAAGTGTCGCAAAGGCTCGCATTGTAATAGTATACATTAATGCTCAAACACTACTTCAGTAGACGAATATTTGAAGATTTTGTAAAGCCTCTGTTGATCCAACAAAAGGCGTGAAATCTATTGAAATGTAATTCAGACATCGGTAACCTTACATTTAAGCACCATAGTTAGCCAATTAGATAATTGCTTAATACATGCCACATTTTGCTCTAAACAGATTTACATGTTGGTAAGTCATGTAATGCACAGCACGTTAACTGACTGACACAAAGAGGATTTCGACATTTTTGCAAACAAATAACAATACCTCACGACTGATAAATCCAATTAAGCTGAGATAAAAACCATCAGGAAGCCTGATTATTTTTCTTGAATATGACACCAAATATGTATGTTTTTCAAATTACCTTCATACCGTAACAAAATATTTTCGAAATGTACCATTCTTTTTGAGACACACTGTAGAACACTATTTGTAGCTAGACCTTGACAAAGCCTTGTACCATGTGTTACTTGTATTGAAGTCTTAGTTGTTGGTTCACAATCGTTCATGATCAGAGAGAACAATTTGTTATCACAAACATCAATGACGCCATCCACATGCAATACTGTCATGACTGTAGTATACTCGATTGGTTTGTTTCAAATAAAACAATATGTAACCAGTTGCCTGCGAGCAAAGTTCCAGTAGGCAATGGATTAAAGGGATTTAGTAACATTGTCCTAATCCTCAAAACTTACTTGGAACTCTAGTGGTTCTATCATACCGTATCATATTTATATTAACAATAACAGTACGGGACAGATTTCGGTTTTCCAAATTTCCATTTCTTTCAAAAGATATTTACGATTGAAGAGTTATATGATAAATGTGAAAATGTATACTTGATAATTTCATGCGGTGTACAGAGTACGTACAATGAGTTAGTTTTGCATTTTTACTCATATCTTAGCCTAAAAACATCCAATTAACGTGACATTTTCACATATTACTCTCTGGACATATCAGATTACTCCAATACACATTTTTATTAATCACTCATTACACTTTTGCACTTGCCAACAAAGTTACTAGATCCCTTTAATTATTGAATTCAGAGTAATTTTCATAGATTGGTTCATGTTGGTCCGCTCCATCGCCTGTTGCATTTTGTTCGTTTATTGTAGAATAACAAACGTCGTCGCTGTCTACAGGACGATCAGTCGCTTGGTGGTAGTCTTCAATCTCTTTCCCAGAGTGAATGATGTTGTTGTATTCAACATCCGGGGTACCCTGTTGGGAAGAATTTTCAAGATGGTCTTTTGCAGAGAGAGCTTGGTGCCGATGGTAGTCTCCTGCTCCGTTCCCGGCGTGAATGACATTGTAGTCATCAACATGCGTTTGATTGTGTGATGTCTGCCTTCTGGACTTATCATGTGTTGTCTTTGAAGTCTGATGAAGTACATCATACGTATTAGTGGAACCACTAGTCACGGTTACATGATTCTGATCGAGAACACCATACGCACCGTTATCATGGTTGTCAGGGGTAGGAGGAAATTTTCGATCGCCCTCATCTACGAGCCAAAGGGTATTGTAATCATTGTCGACTTCGTTTTGCGAACCTTTCCTGAACTTGACTTGGGGTTTCTTTGCGCCGTTGAAATTCAACGAGACTTCACCATGATCAAGCACGTTGTATATCCCCTCGTCTTGCGATTCGGCAGTTACAACCCCATACACATTGATGTCAGGGTGTACAGTTGGTGTGCTCCGGTCGTGGTCGAGATGCTGGTAATCGCCATCCTCACTAGTAGTGGGTTTGTCCACTGACTGCTGTCCTGGATGATAGTGAGATCCGGTTGTATGTTCAAGGACGTAATAATCATTATCGCTAAGTTCGCAGTTTGCGTAGTGACCCTCTTGCTCATTGCGGACATTCTGATTCCCTTTGGTCGCATCTCCTTTGGGCTTTTTGCTTGGCTTCAGTGGGTGATAGGAGTGGTCTTCCAGTGCACCGTGATCGAGCACGCTGTATGTCCCCTCGTCTTGCAATTCGGCAGTTACAAACCCAAATACATTGATGTCAGGGTGCACTGCTGGTGTGCTCCGGTCGTGATCGAGATGCTGGTAATCACTAACCTCACTAGTAGTGGGTTTGTCCACTGACTGCTGCTCTGGATGATAGTGAGATCCGGTTGTTGGTTCAAGGATGCAATAATCATTATCACCAAGTTCGCAGTTTGCGTAGCGACCCTTTTGTTCAGTGCGGACATTCTGATTCCTTTTTGTCGCATCTCCTTTGGGCTTTCTTTGAGGCCTCATTGGCTCATAGGTTTGGTCTTTCAGTGCACCCTCATCACCCACGATACCTGGAAGCTCGTGCGTCTTCGATTGATGTGGATACGCATATGCGGAACTGTATTTTGTGTTTCCAA
Organism: Echinarachnius parma; assembly: GCA_037951105.1. Classification (NCBI taxonomy): domain Eukaryota; kingdom Metazoa; phylum Echinodermata; class Echinoidea; order Clypeasteroida; family Echinarachniidae; genus Echinarachnius; species Echinarachnius parma. The sequence continues at coordinate 4,076 of JBAMJV010004625.1, read as the reverse complement.
TCGGTGGCTTAACGCAAGGCTTTACCACCTTGGCATATACGCTATTTCCAAGACTGATTTCGGATGAAGCACTGACGTTGCCATTGGTGATCATTGTACTGAGAGTTCTTCCCAGGTCCCGAACCAGATCTGGCGGGTATGGTGGTTGCACGGGATTTGGTGGTTCGGGTGAGAATGCTGGATTGGCGTATGTTCTGTCTGTCCGGGATTCCCGTCGCTCCTGAAGACTGGCTTTCTCCTCGGATGCTGTTTTCCTACAGTGTGACAAGAGAAAACAGACAATTTATAGATAATAGGTAACATGGAATGGCGTTTCTTGTTCATGTTTATAAGATGTTAAAAAAGGCACTCCTGTGAAAAAACGTTTACACATTATAAACATATTATGTTAACAGAACAATATAAGATTTATAACAAAATGTCCTGCTTACAATCATTAGTATCGTAATTGTGGGCTATGCAAGAACACGTGTTTTATGTCTGGTACTTAAGCAAAACATTGCGCCTTTTACAAAAAAATCCGATAATTCCAATATTGTAGAGATCGATCGAGTTTTATAGACCCATCGGGACCATCCGGGACATCATTCCGTACTATCATGTTTGGTTACACAGCTAAATGCACATTAAACAATAGGCGCACGTATTGATCGTTGATTGGTGTGGTGCTATGACGGGCATGAAGTGCGATTTATCAGGCACCGACTTTATGGAAATTGACAAAAATGGGAACCTGACATGGTGTCATTGAAGAGATCCTAAAAACAAAAACTACTCCACCAAAATAACTGTTCTTGGTATAATTTGTCTTCGTGAAAGATGCCCTATCCCGTGCCACCATGTTTCTTTATCATGACAAGTATCCCGTTCCGTTTTGGGGGGTTTACCCTGTACTGTATAGGAAGTGAGAGAAAAGGTATGAAGATGTAGTGTACCTGCGATGTGCAATTATGAAGAAGACCGCAATAGCGATGATTATCAGGACGACAGTGACAACGGTAGCCGGTATCACGACCGTATTGTGATCTACATGCATTTAACGAGACGAGGGACAAATTGACAATTCCAAAAAAAATGATATGAACATGGACATGGGCAGGTAAAACATATAAACACAATAACTACTGACGGTTATTGTTTAAATAAAAACTTAATTTTAATTGCAAAGTATTTTTTAACGATATGAATAAATGAATGCATGAATACTTGATACTTGATGAGGTAATCCCTTGAATTCTGGAATGAATGAGTGAATGAATGAATAAATAAATAATAAATGAATAAATCAATCAATCAATCAATCAATCACCAAAAAAAAGATCAAATAATGAATCAAATAATTATTTAAATTATTTAATAAATGGATAGAAGAATGACACAATATATTTTACCTAAACATCATAAATAAGCAATTATAAATCAACATTTTCTTGGTATAATGTTATCAACAGAACACAATTATAAGAACATTACGTAACTGTCAAAGACAGGTTTGAACTACCTCAGTATAGGCACATCATTGTATGGGATCACTCAAACTAGTATTTACAACAACAAATATTTGTTGGTGTTGTATCCTTTTGATTAGAACGAACCGTACCGCTTTGTCCATCTACCGATCCAGTCTGGCGTGTTGTTCCTGTAGACATGGTGGATAATTTCGTATTCGAAGTTGAAGACCGCGAGGAATTCGAAGTCGAGGAAGAAGGTCTTGATGATGTCGTTTTTGAAGTACCGGTAGTAGACCACGAGGTAGTCGAAGTCGAAGTTGAAGGCGGCGAGGTTGTGGTAGTCGAAGTCGTAGGCCGCGAGGTTCTTGAAGTCGAAGTTGAAGGCCGCGAGGTTGTCAAAGTCGAAGTTGAAGGCTGAGATGATGTCGATGTCGGTACGAAGCTTTTAGTTGGTTGGGTGGTTTTCATTTGTGTCGTAGACATGGGCGTGGTGGGCGGTGCTGTGAGTATCAAGGATAAAAAATAACAAATTAGTATGCCTAATTCGATCCAAAAGATTATCAGAATGCGTGGTGTGTCACGAGGAAATGCTTACATGAAGTGAAACGAGTCATTGGTAATATTTTGAACAAAAACGGTGACGAATTAGGAACATGAAGACAGTTATGACCGTTTTGTCCAAAATGGAAGGAATGACCGAAATGACTATTTTCCTACAAATTTGGCGCCCTCTCACATTTGACGTTGAAGTCTGTTCGTACATATATGCCAGTGAAAGGTATTGTCACATATCATCGTATATCGTACACGGATGCAGGACGGATATAACATTTGCGATATCAAATTAAACGTTCCGCCGTCTAGAACAACTTACATCACATGACAAAGAACGCATTCGCCGAACAAGAAACGCATACGAACGGATTGAAAGTGGCTCTCCGTCGGGCGTCCGTTTACACTATCCGGTGATATGTGACAAGGGCTCAAAGGGAAACGAAACACTGGGAATTTTACTGAGATATAGGTGCACGATTCCTGCCATTTATGGAAATGTTAAAACTTGTTAAACCACTTTATAATCTGTTTTGACTGACCACATCGATATTATGACTGACCACCGTAGGCTGCCATGTTTTCCAGCGATACCGCCTGAAACGTCATCTGAGCGCATATGGGCGTGCACTAACAAAAGCGGGTTATGTATAAAGATAACCCGCTTTTGTTAGAAACATTTTGTTGGCTAACATGCCAGCCTCCAGTGCTCAGTCAAAACAGTTGATAGTGGTTTCAAAAACAGCGATTATTCCCATAGTTAGTGATATCCAAGATGAAATGTATACAACTAGAAGTGACGGGAATTATGCACCTATATTGGTAACAGTAAGCAAAAATGCCAGGGTTTGGCTCCCCTTTAATTCCAAACAGATGTTATAGCCAAATGAGAGCGGGCGCCAAAATCTTAATTTCGGTCATTCCGTCCACGGAATATACCTGCAAGTTCTTCCTCCGTTTCAAACAAACGATCGTTAATTCCTTATTTATCGACAAATTTTACTCAAACCTTTACAGATTATTCCTTCAATTCAGCTTCTCACTGTGAAAAAAACACTTATCTAGGGTTTCATTGTAAGTGCCCCATGTTCAATAAATATGATTAATAAAATGGTAATGGGAAGTCCAGCTATAACCATAATGCAGATATAGGTTAGAGTAAAATATGGTAGATTGTTTTGAAAATATAATACAATTATATGACTATTACAGATTGACCGATGAGTCAATATGAATTTAAATTTTGAAATTCGTTATGTTAGCTATACCAAAACTGAAATCCTTTGCTTACAAAAACAAATGCATATGGCTACCAATATGTTTAGAACTGTTATCCTCCATAATCCTGTTATAACAAATAACTTTGGTAAACCCTGTTTGTCTTATTATGGGAAATATGCACTAACCTGATGTTGTTGTACTTGGTGGAAATATTTGATAGACTCTAATATCATCCACTCGTATGTCTGGTGCGTTGCGTCGATGGTCTTGCACAGCCGTAAAAGATATCTGGAAGATAATAGGAAGTGATAGTGATACTAATATAGTAATACATTATTTAAAAACATAATAATAATAATAATTATAGTAATGGTATTGTATAATCATTATAATTATTATTAGTATCATTATTTATATCATTGTCCTCTTTCTTACATCCATAATCTTAAGCCTGGTATTATCATATACTACAGAACTATGATAGGTCTATGCATATACCAGGCGATAGCAAATTTCCTAAGGAGTGTCCTTGCTTTCCTAGATGTCCTAGATTGAAGTTCCTAGCAAGGGTGGCTGAGGTATCTACGTTTATGCTCTTCAAGTACCCTTTCAGTCTTTTAGGGACAGTTCCTGGTGCCCAAATGACGATTGGTTCGAAATTACTGTTCTCCGCCTATGTTGATAAATTCAAGTTCAGTTCAAGTTCATTTTATTGTCCAAATTAAGGAAATTTGTTTTGTTACATGAGTACGGCGAAATACAAAATACATATATGATTGATTTGATTGATTGGTAAATGGTATTTTATTGCTTCATGAATGGCAGTTTCGCAACTGAATTGCACATGAATTA
>JBAMJV010004624.1:0-132606 GCA_037951105.1 Echinarachnius parma | reverse complement strand
GTCATGCACACAGTGTCTAAATGTGTGTTCATGTCCATTTTGTATTCGTGTTTTTGTGTTTCCCTTCCTACCTACTGCAAGTGGTGGTTTTCATTGCCCTTTCTTGAGCTCTCTGTGTCTCCACCGATTATTTTCTTTTAAGTCATTATCCTTACGTTTATATGCTAGCGCTGCGTTCTGTTTATTGATTATGATATGCTTTTTGGTTCTTGTTACTCAGATTTTGTTTTTGTACAATTATTATGGCTAATTTAGATCACCACTTACCTTTTGAGTCTGTGAGCGACGATGACCTTCTTGATGTATTAAGCCCCATTCAAGCTAACAATCATGTTTTTGTTAATCGTACAGGAATTTTTGATGAAACTGTAGTTGAAAATATAAACTCATCTTCTGAAGAGTTGAATTTGAATTTAGATCACGATGATCCAGCACAACATTCTTTTACAAAGTATATAACAAATGCACAGTTTCATAATATTATTAAAGATTTTAATAGTGATACATTCTCTTTATTGCATTTAAACATACGAAGTTTAAATAAACATTTTGATGAATTGCAATCATTTTTAGATAACCCTTCCAATAAACAGCTTTCTGTAATTGGCCTAACAGAAACTTGATTATCCCATGATTCTAATTTACCCTTCTTAATCGATAATTATGATTTTGTCTTTAAAATTAGGCAAGGGAGAGTCGGTGGTGGTGTTGCTTTATATGTGCTTAAATCTTTTAATTATGTTTTGCATGATATTTCAATAATGAATAATGTCCTTGAGACTCTCTTTATTGAAATTTTGAATCCTGGAGGTAAAAATATAATAGTTGGAGTCATTTATCGACCCCCTAATAATAACCCTAGGGAATTCTTGACGCAATTCTCTGACTTATTGCGAAGTCCAGCGTTTATAAATAACGATGTCTTTTTAATGGGGGACTTTAATATAAATTTATTAAATCATGAACATAATAATTTGTCACAAGAATTTCTCGAGACTCTCCTCTCTGCCTCTTTTTTACCTCTTATTTCTAAGCCCACTCGTGTGACAAACTCCTCTACCTCATTAATAGATAACATCTTTTCAAATGTAATCCCCCACCCTGACTCTTATATTGTTCTTTCAGACATAACTGACCATTATCCTATTGTAACGCATTATACTGTATTTAAATCAATTAATAATTATGACCCACGTTCATTTAGACGTAAAGTCACTAATAACAAATTAGTTAGTCTTGCTTCTAGTCTTGAACATGTAGATTGGTCTCCTGTTTATGGTGTAGATGAAGTGAATTTTTCTTACGATAATTGTTGTGATATTTTGAATAATCAATTAGATACTTGTATTCCTAAACAAAGAGTTAAAATTAATGATTATAAAAAAACACCAAGACTCCCTTGGATCACTAAATGAATATTACGTTCTATAAAAAGGAAAAATAATCTTGTTTATAAATATAAATTAGATGGCACAGAAAGGTTGAAAATTAAATATACATCTTATAAAAATATTTTGATTAAGATTATTCGTTTGGAAAGAAAAGGTATTTTGAAAATATGTTGGCATTATATAAACATGATATGAAAAATACTTGGAAAACGATTAAGCAGGCAATGAATGTTATTAATAATAAATCTAACATAACAAAAATTAAGTTTAATGATGAGATTGTTGAGAATCCAAGGGACATAGCAAATATTTTAAATAATTACTTTTCTTCGATTGGTGAAAATCTTGCTGCTAATATCCCCCCATCAAATAAGCATTTTGTTGATTTTTTTGGGCCAGCCCAATTCAAACTCTATATTTGTTTGTTCCTACTCATAGATATGAAATTTTAGATATTGTTTCGAAATTTGATTCTAAGAAAAGTTCAGGCCATGATGAAATTAATAATTTAATTTTAAAAGGCATTATATCTTCCGTTGTGGATCCTCTCGTTCATATTTTTAATTTGTCTTTATTATATGGCCAGGTACCAAACTCTATGAAAATTGCTAAGGTTATTCCTTTGTTTAAAAAGGGAGATAAATTAGATGTAAATAATTATCGACCGATTTCTTTATTGTCCTCTTTTTCGAAAATTTTAGAAAAAATAATTTATTCTCGGACAGTATCCTTTTTGAAGAATAATAATATTTTTTCTAATCTCCAATTTGGTTTTAGGGAAAAATATAATACTGTACACGCATTATTGTCTTTTATTGAGAAGGTAGCTCATGCAATCGACAAATCTTCTCATACGATAGGCATTTTCCTGGACTTCTCCAAGGCCTTTGACACAATTAATCACGACATTTTACTTTATAAACTTTCACATTATGGTGTACGTGGGATGGCCTTGGAGTGGTTCAGGAGCTATCTTTCGGATAGAAAGCAGTATGTATTTTTAAATGATAACTCTTCAGCTCCCCATAATATAAATTGTGGTGTTCCACAAGGTAGTATACTAGGCCCACTTTTATTTATTTTTATATATTAATGACTTTTGTCGATCATCCGAAATTTTGTCTTTCGTACTTTTCGCTGATGATACGAATTTGTTTTTTTCTCATAATGATTCTTATAGACTAGTTGAATCTAGTTGAAAACTAGTAAATCTATAGATTCGTTACCTGCTAACATAGTTTTTGAAAAACCCCTTTGGAGTGTGTTTCATTCATTACATTTTTGGGTGTAACGGTTGATAATAACCTTACTTGGAAATTTCATATTGATAATATTTGTAAAACAATTTCTCGTAACATTGGTATAATTAATAAAGTGAAGACATGTCTTCCTTTTAATTCATTAATTATGCTTTATAGTTCTTTGATACTCCCATACTTGAATTATGGTATCTTAGTTTGGGGTAACACTCATGAAACTTTATTGGATAAAGTGTTGTTATTACAAAAGAAGATTATTCGTATTATTTGTAATTCCCCCTTTCTCTCCCATACAGACTCCTTATTTTTTTAAAATAAGATACTGAAGGTAAAAGATCTATATTTATTTCAACTTGGTCAATTTATGTATAATTATAATAAAAATATGTTGCCATCTGTTTTTCAAGAAATGTTTTTTAAAAATAGCTCTGTCCATAATTATCCAACAAGACATTATGAAGAATTTCATTTACCTTTCTTGCGGACCCTCCTTGCTCAAAAAACATTTATATATGATGGCCCCAAATTATGGAATTCTTTAAGTACTGAAATAAAAAATGCTCCATCGATTAATATTTTTAAGAAAAAAATTAAATTGTTTTTATTACAATCTTATGTACATCATTGATCGCCCATTTACTCTTTCCCTGTCCTTACGTCATCCTGAACAAGGTCTTTCTTTACTCGCAGACTCAAAATGTAATCTGATATGATATATTGTGCCTTCTCATGCATAGCTCCTTTCTAAGCGCAACTCTTTTTCCTCATTTTCACTTGAACCCCACATGTAGCTCATCCTTTTGTACTACTGATTATATTTGTACCCCGATCTCTCACTTCCGTTTGGCAGTGTCTAATTGTTGTATTGTATCCGTCTTCTCCTATTGTTGTCAAATTCTCTCTTGTCCCATGTTGGTCTCTGTTGGCACCCCTTTTTTCCTCTCTATACTTTTTTGTAGTCTAGAATGTGTTAATTTAAATATACAATAATATTCATAACTATTATTTGAGGGGTCCACAATTGTACAAGCATTGCTTTTTAGTGGACCCATCTTGTTTCCAATATGTATATCTCTATTTTGTATAAATTGTAATAATTAATTTGTAATGTTTTGTTGGAAGCAAGAATAAAATTGAATTGCAATGAATTTTAAGTGTAAGCGGAGGGTGTGGGGGGGGGGGGGGGGGGGTTCCGTTGCCATTGCCATCCTGATGCCTATAGGCAGAACTCATGGGATTGACTGGATAATAAAAGGAAACAATTATAATTAACAAATTTCATTGAAGCACGCGCCCTGTAAACCAAACTGTACAATCCCTTTTTTTGTTAACACACAACGAAACATATGTCTAGCATTGAGGCACTTACATTTTAAGTTATATTTACAAATAAATGATTATGCAGCCTGAAAATTCAAGAAATCTCCATATCCATTGGCGCCAAGGCATGAATTAAGCTAGGGGGCTCCATCCCGCGAGTGCGTAATGCGAGACGTTTTTGGCCTGCCTAAGGGCCTTTGGTTGGGATCGAGTGACAGAGCTATTATATATTTTAGCTATTCAAAGCCCCACAATCACAACTCAACTACTGGCAGACAAGCTTTTAAAAGAAAAGCCTCAGGGGAGGGGTTGGGCTTGGACCCAGAAGCCCCCCCCCCCCTTTAATATGTTGACTCATACCGGAAGAGGAAGGTTTGGTTGAAGAACTGGCTTTGCCCTGACTATGGGTATAGAGCCGGGGGGGGGGGGGGGGGCTGGGGGCTGCAGCCCCCCCCCCCCCCACTTTTTTTGGCTAAAAACAAAGAAATACATAAGCATAAAATAAAGAAATACATTACAGTTCAAATGTGATCAGCCCCCCACACTTTCAAAACCATTCCGCGGCCCCTGGAAAGGGGGGTATCATGCGTGACCAAGGACTTGCCAAAAGCACCCTAAACGAGTATTTGCGTGGTGCAAAAAATAGACCCTAAGCAAGTATGATTATTGGTAATTTGATACCCTAAGCAAGTAATCTGAGTTGTTGAGACCCTAAACGAGTAATTCATCTTTTTGAGACCCTAAACGAGATATTAAAAGACATTTGTATATATGTGTGTGATTTGTTATTGTATGTATGTGTGTGTGTGTGTGTGTGCGCGCGTGTGTGTGTACTATATGTTGTGGGTGTAAGTTTTCAAACACACATTTGAACACACTATACGTTAACTAAATCGAATGAACAAAGTGCTAAATTTATTAACCCAAAATGAAATCGATTGCTCCAAGCATGCTCATTAGCCATGCATGACGTATTCGCGCTAAATCGTTTGCACAAAGTTGACACTTGGCTGCACATACGTGAACTCGCTTTCCCGTAAACGAATTCGAGTGCCCATACATGAAATTCCGTGTCTATTCACGAAAGAAAATGCGTATGCATTAATTCGCTTGCACTTATTCGGAATTTGAAAAACCGATACCAACGATTACGCGGCAACGCGTGAATTTGAATGAACCTAAAGGCCCAGTCCCATACTGACGATTTTCACGGCGAATCGCAACGATTTGACATTCGTCGGGAAAATCGCTTAGGTCGTGTTGCATCGTGTTACATCGTACCGGTTCTTCCCCAAAACCGTTGCGCATCGCGAGGAAAATCGTGAAAGCGGAGCCAAAATCGCCGTCTTTAACTATTCAAAACAATCGCCACGCCACGACGATTTTCACCCAAAATTGTTGTATTTACCGTTGCATATTCGTGTCAAGTCGTTCCACATCGTTGCAATTCGTTGCGACTCGTATCGCTTCGTTGTGAAGATCGCCGCTTTCCGTTTTTGAACTGACCATAGGCGTAAAGACTTACGTAATACCTATTCATCACGAGAGGGGGAGGGGGTGAATGAATAGATCATCCCCCTGTTGAATTGTATTAATGACAGATCTACGCCCATGAAACTGACTCAAACAAGTCCGATTGTTCATATGGTGCACTGCCCTATTGTTCCATAAAAAGAATGAAAGGAAATCGTTGCGACATGGCGATAGTTTTGAACAGTCCCAAAACATTCGTTGTGCTAACACGATTCATGGCGTTCTTCGCGATGCGCAACGGTTCGCAGAACGAATTACAACGACTCGCAACGAACTACAACGACTCGCGACGACTCAAGCGATTTTCTCCACGAATGATAATTCGTTGCGAGTCGCCGCAAAAATCGCCACTATGGGACCACAACTTTTGTTCTGCCACGATTTTTCTACCGCAATGGTTAAAGACAAAAGAAGGACGAGCTGACTCGTCGAACAACGACGAAGAACGAATATTCGTCTTGAGTCGCCGTACAATTCTTCCCAATTCGTTGTAAATCGTGGCTAAATCGAGTCGATTCGTTCTAGTAAATCGTTGCGAGTCGTTGCGAGTCGCCGTGAAAATCGTCAGTATGGGACTGGGCCTTAAATAAATTGGATTGAAAAAAGTGCAAAATTGAGCGGGAAACCCTATATTTGGCACCGAAAAGATTGCTTGGTCTATTTTATTGTCCAAGGCTGCATATACGATTAACAAACAAGGCATTAGCATTTCTCTATCAATTATGTTTGTCCATACATTACATACCTTTTTAAAGAATGTACATGAGCTGTTGTGGAAGAATGTAATGATTTTAGCCAATACTTCGACAGTTAAATCGATCACTTTCATAATTGTTCCACTGTATACAATTCGTATGTAGACAGATTGCCGGTTCAATTGGATCTCTATGGATATGGATGCATGAGGGGCATATATGTTAATGTGTAAACCCCTAGCACTCTCGTGATTTCCAAAATTGTAATTGTGTTCGCGTAGTTACTTTTAGTCGTGTCTGCACACCTCGGGAAGACGCTTTCTATTGCTCGTGGAAGCTTACCTGATGAAGTATAGAATCTGTTTGTGCCCTGACCACCGGGAGAGACAGTGTGAGTCGAAGGGGTTCCCCCTTGTAGAGTTGGACCGATCATCGCCTGGACACTCATCGATGACATCTCTGACGACTTGTGATAGTGGTGATGGTGGTGGACACTTGCCATGTATCCGAACTGTTGATTAATTTGCCGTGACGTACTGGGTGACTCTACTGAAATAATTGATGGAATAAAATTTAGGTTAACTACGTATATTATGTGTATAACTTAAGATCATCGATAACCAAACACAATTCCAAACCCGTGTTCTTTGACTACATCCTTGGAAATATGTATTGTTTAGACCAAGCACTCTTTGCTCAATATTTCAAATGGTTTACACTATTTCGTCACTTAAATTGCATTGTAAGGGTACAAAAGTTCATCAAATATCAAACGGGGTATAATCAATGGGATTAGGAATGCCTCCAACATATTTCATGTCTTGCAATTGGAGGAAAACATACATTTTATGAATAATTGTGTAGATTTTTTACCATAAAAATGTATGAGTTTTTTATACACGTTTTTGATGCATAGTGGAATTATTATTATTTATTTGGGCAACTCCAGCGTCACGGACATTACAAACAGACAGTATTTTCATGACTTTCCAATGCCACTACTAATTCATACCTCTACCTAATGTCTAACTTTCAGAACATTTATCCAATTCGTTAATGAGTAATTCTGCAAAATGTGCGCCGTCACGGACATTAAATTTTTTGGACATGACTTTTTGCATCCATATACATCTTTGCAAAAATCTGTGAGTTCTGAGACCTCACAAAGGTGATTTAGGTATTCAATTATAGACAAGGCAATGATGAATTGAATCCAAGTTGGATTTGGCGAAACGGGCCAGGTATATGTGATCTACACAACAAAACGTCGCGTCACGGACATTACATTTTTCAGCGTCACGGACCTACAGTTTGTCCGGAGGATTTGATTAATTAAAACATATACTTTAGAGCACTCAAAAGACTGAAATTTTAATGTGAAAAGGTACTTTGATTATCAGTCATCAAATTTGGTGCCTTAAATAAAAAAATACCAGAAAATTTGGAAAATATAAGGATTTTCCTGAAATTTGCACAGGGTAGTCCCATGTGTGGAGTTTCATGTATGGTTTCCGTTTCTCCTATAAGGAGACACCCGAGAATAAAAAAATCATGTGAACTGAAAGATATAAACATAGGATCATGTTGTATGGAAAAATAATCCAGACAAAATCAATAGGATTTGAAATAGAGCCAATTGTTTGTTTTAGTTCATGTCCACTTTTTCATGCCCATTTATTTTATTTTATTTCATTTTATTTTATCATTTATTTATTTATTTTATTTGTATTTATTTATTCATTTTAATTTTTTTAATTTTTTTTTTTAAATTTTTTTTTTTTGGAGGGGTAAGTAGTTCTTGTTTCAAAGAAATGCATGTCCATTCTTTGTGGTGCTTGTTTATGAGTACATTAATTCGTGATTAGAGTTGCCTAGTTTCAGTCAATAGCTCTTATTAAAGAAGTAAGACCAGTTTAGGATGGCCTCCATCCTGGTATACTCCTAATGCACAGGCAGTCAGCATCCAAATAGTATTTGCTTTTCCAACAGATTTTAATGACACTAATGGCAACTCTCACCAATAATCAAAGTGCTAATACACATCACGCTAGGAACTGAAGAGACCTTTTTCCGATATAATAACAACTTATAGGAAAAGTTTGTGCACTTTGTATACGAAATTTATATTAAACCGTTTGGTATAATAATTTTTCTTTAAAATATCGTTAAATAAACAAAATAGCGCAGATCTTCAAAAAATTGCTTGCTCTATATTATTGTCCAAGGCTGTGCGATTAACAAACAAGACATCTTCATTTCTCTATTAATTTGATGCTTGTCCATATATTATATACCTTTTTTTAAAGAGTGTAGGTATGTGAACTATTGTGGAAGATTGTACTGATATCAGCCAATACTTCCAGTGCCCAACGTGTCCCAAGCCTTACGATGTTTATGACTAACCCGCAACATGGCCTTGGTGGATACAGAATAATGTACATTAAACAAAATCTACAATTACTGGTTAAAGGGTTCTAGTAACATTGTCAAAATGGACAAAACTTTCATACTTTGACCTCTAGCACTACTCAAATACCTTGTGGTATTTGTATTACGAATTTCTCTTTTGTCATAAAAAGAAATATTTATGACTGAAATTGTCTCTCTCGGAGATTTTCAACTGTGTACAAAGTAATTCAATTATTCAGCAAAAATCACACTGCATTTGTATTCATTAACTAGCCATATAAAGTCCATCTAACATGGAATTTGTACACATTTCACTAGCACTTTGACTTTATGTTTGCGCTTAAAAAAAGGTTACTAGATCCCTTTATATTTAAAGGGACTGTCCCTCTTTTACAAAGCGTTTGAACAGTTTCAAGTTGACGGATGGGGATGAATGTAACACACACCAAAAAATATCAGATCGAACAGCCCTGTAATTTGGATTCTACGGATAAAAAACGAATGCGTCCCTCCATCAAACTATATATCGGACAATAAAAGAGTTTAACTGATTTAGCATAATATTACAACAATATTGTACTTATTCTTATAAAGGTATTGTGAAGCCGACATTTGTAAAGGTATGTCACGGACAAAATCTCAGAAATGAAGAATATGTAATTACATGTAGTCAGTTTAAGCGAGGTTTGGTTATTTTGTTTAATATTCGGTCATGCTACTATTATGTGTGTGCGGGTCACGTAGCTAGCGCGGATCACGTAGGGGTCACGCATAGCGTTGTGGTACTTCGTGGAATCCGTGTACGAACTTCCTCACTGGGTGAATACACGTAAATGCATAATTAACCGTTGGTTGTCGTTTTATTAGTTTTAGGTCTATAACTGCACGAAAAAGAAATTTCAAGCCCTAGTTTGTCAGGCATGCTATTAAATAACATTTCCTTTCATATAAGACAATAACCTCACAACTTTTGAAATTATTTTGGCTTGCAAAAGAGGAAATGTCCCTTTAAGACATCTTACGTGTTCGGAAATGTTCACTGTTCCATTCTTCCGTAGATAAGATATCAATTTGGCATTTCCATGCATACTCCTGATAACTCTTAGGTTTACTACACGGCATGTATAAACCAAGGCGAAGTCTTTTTTCGTCAATATTGTTACCGATGAAAATTGTAATAACAAACGATCTTGAAATTTACCTCTTGCATTAATTTAGTGTTCATTAGAAATGAATGTTAAATGCAAATTAACTGTCATATTTACCCCGCACGTGTTCATCCATGCATTTTTCCAATTTGTCATACTCATAATTGTCACAACAGTGCTACAATTATAGTTTAGTTATACGTTACAGTGGCGGATCTACAGGGGGGGGGGGGGGTGGGGGGTTAGGGGGTTTAACCCCCCCCCCCCCCCCTAGGGCTGCCAAGTGAAAATATAATGTGCCTAGAAAAACGCCATCATGTTTCCAGACCCACACAGTATCCGCATCGTCATTGGATCAACCCCCCCCCCCCCCCTTAGCAAAAAGCTAGATCCGCCCCTGCGTTATAACGATTAAAACAATATCGATGTCATTAACTAATGCGGCGGAACCTCTGGTACTGACGAAACACAAATAGCGACACAAATATACTTTTTTTTTTAATTACAACGAAGTACGTACTGTATGTTAAGTCCTCGTCGTTCCTTTTCATAAAAGGAGCTAGTATGGCGGTCAACTTTTCCTTAGTGGCATCCAGCCCTTGCTCATTTTTCCATTTTCGAAGCACTTCCACGAAAGGGTTGCCAATCCTAGAATGAAAACATCGATGTTCGATGTGCTGTAGGTCGACAATGCTGAGACCAAGACTAGTCCCAACCTGGTGGTACTGATCGGAAGGGATTTCACTCGAAGTTAGCGCCAGATCGCAATCTGAAATAACTTCGTCCCATGATGTTGGTCTGGATCTACGAAGAGTAACATACAAAACAGTGGATACTCGATATTATATCCAGTAAATTAAGTAACGTGATTTGCTAATTCCGATCACGGAGGCATTGATTACTTTTCACCAACTGCTCACCCGTGCAGAGACTGCGAAACCATCGTGCAATCTTTATATTATACAGTAGTTACTCTATGGTGCAGATAGTGCGCAACCATCGTGCAGAAAGTGTGCAACCCGTGACGTCACAATGCTTGTTTACATAGTTTGTTACCTTCTACCGAAGAAAAAACCTCGCAAAAATAAACGGGGAAAAGATGAAAATTGCCTCGTTTACTGAACTATAATATATAAAGTTGTGAATTAATATTGGCAGTTTCGTAAAATATATAGTTTGTGGTTTGATATTGGTAAGTTTTGGAATGGAAATGCATAAAATCCTTTGATAATTCTCACTTTTACTGGAAAATTGTCGGCAATTTCCCATCGGACTGCATTTGATCTGCAGAGTCAAATTCAGTGAAGCGAGTGCAGTAGTGATGATGAATTTTGTAAATTCCTAATAAATTTACACTCTCTCTAGATAGTAGATAGACTGGGTTTCTAAATGTGGCTAGTCTGTTTTCAATAATCCAGCAAAATAAACAATTCCGTGGTTGAGCTCGTTTTATAAATCAAATAATACTACGGTCGTATTATCGTGCGTCATGTAAATGCATCCTACGCGAGGTTATGTTAGATGTGCGCAACACACAGCTAACAATATAACCTGCATTTACACAACGCACTCTAGACCGTGTATTATTTGTATAACATCCTATTGATAATTTCTGTCCTAATTAATGTTACCGGGATCTAGCAATGGACTTTATTGTAATACAGTATTGATCTCATATTACAACTGTTTTTGTATCTATTTGTATTTTCCTCTACATTTAATTAATGCATATTTTTTGTTGTTTATACATATCAATTCAATAATGCATTGCTCGCTTTGAAGACGCAGTATGAAGGGCGGTCACTCCGCCTGATGTCCTGGTTGTAAGAAAAGCTCCCTTTGTTTATAATTACTTATGTACTTTATTTTGTAATAAAGTTGTTTTCATTTTGCAATGAAGTTATCATATTTAATTAATATTATTTCTCGTTGTTATTAGTTTTGTTTTTGGAATTTCTTTTCCATTTTAAAAATAATTTGATAAATTTATTAACGATTTTATCTACATCGTTCAATTACTGATAATAATATAAATGTACAACATTAAATTAATGTGTTTGTATTTGTTACAAATATCCAGTCATTAGTGCATTCCTCACTTGAAAGCCGCGTTATGAAGGGCGGTCTCTCCGTCCGAATCCGCGGCTGTAAGGTTCGCTCCCTTACTAATGAGTAGACGCACAACCTCAAGATGGTCTTTTCGTGCAGCAAGATGAAGCGACGCAAACCCACTGCCATCTGCTGCATGCACATCAGAGCCTTGCTCCAACAGAAATTTCACCACATCGCAATGACCACTGAGCAAGTTAACACACATCAAACATGTTAAAATGGACATTATACAAAATTATGACCTTCATTTTAAATTATAACAATGTTAATATAATGTGATAGTAATTCCAAGCCAGAGTGATGTTATCTGATGCCTCCACATCAGGGCATTATTGTTTTAACTGATATTTCACCATATCGCAATGCCCTCTGAACAAACAAGCATACACTGACTTTTCGGTTTTACCATTGTAAAGTTAATTAAAGTGTGACAATGATTATAATATCATGCTATTTTTTACATAAACATTTTTTGTTCTGAATGTTTATTTAAATATGGACTTTATTGTAATACAGTATTGATCTCATATTACAACTGTTTTTGTATCTATTTGTATTTTCCTCTACATTTAATTAATTCATATTCTTTTTGTTTATACATATTGTAACGAAACAGCCCTTAGATAATGGCTAGATTCGTTAGATAATTCGTCCTAGTTGGGTTATAATAATCAGTGGCATAAGGTAGTATGGGGACTGATTGTAGAATCATGGATTTATGATTATTGTAGCGAAATTAGTGTTAAGGATCGCTTTGTATATGAGCGAATCGATTATAAGTAAAATAGTGGTTAGAATTGTGGATAATTCATGGTGGAGTTGAATTAGGATTAAGGAAAGGGGCTATAGACTGGGGCCCGTATTCAATTCCGTACTTAAGTACAAAATTTAAGCAATTTACTTAGTATTTGGCTTAAGTAAATTACTTAGCCAAAATTGAGATTCAATTCATCGGCTAAGTATTTTACTAAGTAAAGTATGATTTTGTCTTAGTAAATTACCTAAGTACTTTACTTAAGCAAGGTTGCTATTCAAATCCCTCATTGTGACTAAGTAGTTTGCTTAAACTTAGGAAAATCATTAGGACACTTAAGCATAGCTTAACGCTGGAATTAGTGGGAAACGGGTATTTAATATGGTGGTGAAACGACATTAAATGCTCCAAAATAGAAATGCAACCCCCTTCCCCTGAAAGTTATAATTTAAGATGACATAAGCGCATTATCAAAGCGAACTGTGCGCATGCAGTGCGCTTCAATTCAGGCGCATTAAGAGTCGTTGCGCACATGAAATCACAGATCTACGCGCCAAACTGCCAAAAGGCTGTGTACAGTGCACTATTATTAAAGAACACAAATAGTGAATGGCAATCATACAGGGAAAAGAAAAAAATCAAGCTGTTACCGAATATTATCTGCTTGATTTGTTCATATTTTGTTTACTTGTATGGATGTTGTGGATATAATGTGATCTACTATTGTAGTAATCCATGCCATTTTGGTGGACATATTCTTCAAACATTGCAAGTGATATATTTATGGGACATTAAATAATGGTTATTAATTTCGGAACTTAACTTCGGAATAACGAACCCTCGGAATAACGGACCTTCGGAATAATGAACCTTCGGAATAACGAACCCGATTTCATTTTAGGAATAGCGAACCTTCAGAATAACGAACCTTCGGAATAACGAACCTTCGGAATAACGAACCTTCGGAATAACGAACCTTCGGAATAACGAACCTTCGGAATAATGCAACAAATGTTTGGATTAACGAACCCTATTTCATTTTCGGATTAACGAACACTCGGGTATAGGAAATTTGCGTGTTCGGAATAACGAACCTTCGGAATAACGAACCGCACTAGTTATAACTAGAAAGGAACATAAAATTACATAAAGATCATGTTATCATTCAAAAAAAGAGCCGTTAAAACGTAAGAGGGCGCTCTCTAAACACTCATCGGTTTCAACCATTTTGAATAAAATATTGTGCATGTGATGTTTTGTTGAAATAATGATTAGATAGAGAAATAACTATTTAACTATTTAAATACCTACTTTGTAACTTTCTGAAAAGAGGAAGCATTTTTAAAAATTTGTAACGGCTGGTTCAAAATTCTCTAATAAACCTGGGGCCCCAGCTTTATTACAAATTGTTATATTTATGGATAATTCAGCCGTCTCTGAACCGATATTGATCAAACAAAGATGATTTAATTATTTAAATATTATGCTCTTTCAAATTTTACACTCAATTTTTCATTACCTCACAAAAAAAAAAGTAGTCTAGCGCCCTCTCTACCAAAACTCAACTATCCCTTTAAATTAGCATTTGATTAGGGACTATATTTTTTCTATTTCTCTCTCCTTTCCTTTCCTTTTCATTTCTATTTGCGCCTGAGAATAGTATACTAGATTCATGGCGCATTATAAGTGCTCTATATTATTATTTTATTATTATTAATTGTGATTAGGATGGGGGAATCGATGATGGAGAGGTAGGGATCGGTCATGATAAATATGGATAGATCGATCATAATTGTTAAACGATTGTTGAACGTAGGTTGTAGTGGTATGTGTTAGTTTGCATATTTTGAGTAGTTAAATGGTTATAGTTCTTATGGTTAAGACAGAGCATGATGATTAAGTATTACGTTGATTAAGTAATTGGATACCGAGTAATTTGGTAGGTTAACCGTGGGAAATGAGTAAGGATTTGTAGAGTTATGATTACTTAATTTAAAGGGATAGTTGAGTTTTGGTAGAGAGGGCGCTAGACTACTTATTTTTTTGTGAGGTAATGAAAAACTGAGTTTAAAATTTGAAAGAGCATTATATTTAAATAATAAAATCATCTTTGTTTGATCAAAATCGGTTCAGAGACGGCTGAAATATCCATAAATATAACAATTTGTAATAAACCTGGGGCCCCAGGTTTATTACAGAATTTTGAACCAGCCGTTAAAAAAAAAAATGCTTCCTCTTTTCAAAAATTTACAATATAGGTATTTAAATAGTTGTTGGTTATTTCTCTATCTAATCACTATTTCAACAAAGCATCATATGCACAATATTTTATTCAAAATGGTTGAAACCAATGAGTGTTTAGAGAGCGCCCTCTTACGTTTTAACGGCTCTTTTTGAATGATAACATGATCTTTACTACGTCATTTGTAATTTTGTGTTCCTTTCTAGTTATAACTATTAGTTTGTAATGTAATGATGCAGGTTTGGGTTACTAAAATTCAGTTTCACCAAAACTGTACTCTCCTTTATACCAGAACTCAACTATCCCTTTAAAGATTACAAGTTGGGAATAATTAGTAACCAATAAATGCATTATGTAAGCTTGGTATAAGTCTTGAAGCATGAACGGCAATTGTTGAGCCCGTTCGCTTCGTGAAGTTTGATGCATGTTGCCTATGAAGTGCATGCTAATAAATTCACATGTAAGCCAGTAACCTTACGGATTCGGTTTCATTATTTGATTTCTTGAGTAAAAGAGGTTACTACCCTGTTGTATGTTTAAACGGGTTTCTGCTGCCAAATGAACGTTTCGTGATGGCATAAGCAGAATGCTAAAACGGCATTTCGAAGTCTAGTTCTGATAACTGACTGGGCCTGGGAATAATCGGAGCGAAGATCACTAGACAACCAGCGGGGACAAGAATCGGAGCGAAGATCACAAGACTAGACAACCAGCGGGGACAAGAATAAACCAGAGTCATCGTTGGACTGGAGACAGGATTCTTAATTGAATCTTGCTGAGTCGTCGTTTGATGGACTGGAGACAAAATCCTAAACGGGATTTTGCTGAGCATCGTGGGACTAAGAGACACACAAGAAACCCTGGTGCACACATCAGAACCAAACAGCGAGCGACGGGGCGAGCAACACATATCCAGCAAATCAACAACCATCAACCGACGGGGGCGAGTGAAGTCACATCCAACCTGTGAGAGATCTCCATCCAGTGCGCGGAAGAGCCAACAGGTCGTAGATTGCTACAAAACGGATTCACATACTACAAGCTCGGTGAATCTTGGCCGGAACCGGTGGCGCGTCCAACAAGTCGGCAACAACGGCATCCTGACAAATTCCGGAGGAACCGATCGTTGGACTTCCCGCCGTCCTTTTCAAACGAGGGCAGACTGTGGCCGGTACCAGAGGGAATCGAAAAGGGTGTTCCGCTACAATATCAATTCAATAATGCATTGCTCACTTTGAAGCCGCAGTATGAAGGGCGGTCACTCCACCTGATGTCCTGGCTGTAAGGTACGCTCCCTTTGTTTATAATGTTGAATCTTTAATTATGTACTTTATTTTGTAATAAAGTATTAAATTTTATAATACTACTTTATGCTTTTACTTTGTTATTGCATTTCCCTTTACATTCATTTTGTGTATCACTTCTTAAAATTGTTAAACATTTTTCAAATAATTACAATCTGATGCATTGATTATATCCATTTATTTTGTTGTACATATGAATGCATTGATGCATTACTCACTTGAGAGCCGCTTTATGAAGGGCGGTTCCTCCACCTGATGACCTGGCGGAAAGGTCTGCTCCTCCACTAATGAGTAGACGCACAACTTCAAGATGGCCCTCCTGTGCAGCGCTATGAAGCGACGCCAAGCCACTGTTATCTGCTGCACTTACATCAGAGCCTTGGTCCAACAGGAATTTTACCACATCGCAATGTCCCCTGAGCAAGTAAACACACATCAAACATGTTAATATTGGCATTATACAAAAGTATGAACCTCATTTCAAAGTATAACAATGTTAGTAGAATGTTATAGTAATTCCCAGCCACAGTAATGTTGTCCGATGCCTCCACATCAGGGCATTAGTGTTCTTACTGATATTTCACCACATCGCAAAGCCCTTAGAACAAATACGCATACTCTGACTTTTGGTTTTACCATTGTATAAGGTTAGTGTGACAATCTAATATCGTGGTATTTTTTACATAAATGTTCTTTTCATATAATTGGAAATGTTGATTTTATATGGACTTTATTGTAAAATAGTATTTATCCCATAATACAACAGTTTGTTTTGATATTTGTAGATTTCCTCTACATTTATTTTATGTATAATGTATTATATTATTTTGTTATACATATCAATTAAATGATGCATTGCTCACTTTTGAGCCGCAGTAATGAAGGGCGGTAACTCCGCCTGATGTCATGGCTTGTAAGGTACGCTCCCTTTGTTTATAATTTGGAATGTTTACATAATTATGTACTTTATTTTGTAATAAAGTATTCATTTCATAATACTATTTGATGTTTTTACTTTGTTATTGCATGTTCCTTTACATTCATTTTGTGTATGATTTCTTCAAATTGTTAATCATCTTTTAAATCACTACAATCTGATGCATGGAATATATCAATTTATTTTTCCAACATATCAATGCATTGATGCATTACTCACTTGAAAGCCGCACGATGAAGGACGGTCAGTCCACGTGATGTCCTGGCTGTAAGGTCCGCTCCCCCACTAATGAATAGACGCGCAACTTCAAGATGGCCTTCTTGTGCAGCGAGATGAAGCGACGCCCACCCTCTGTTTTCTGCTGCATTCACATCTGAGCCTTGCTCCAACAGGAATTTCACCACATCGCAATGTCCCCTGAGCAAGTAAACACACATCAAACATGTTAATATTGGCATTATACAAAAGTATGAACCTCATTTCAAAGTATAACAATGTTAGTAGAATGTTATAGTAATTCCCAGCCACAGTAATGTTGTCCGATGCCTCCACATCAGGGCATTAGTGTTCTTACTGATATTTCACCACATCGCAATGCCCTTAGAACAAATACGCATACTCTGACTTTTGGTTTTACCATTGTATAAGGTTAGTGTGACAATCTAATATCGTGGTATTTTTTACATAAATGTTCTTTTCATATAATTGGAAATGTTGATTTTATATGGACTTTATTGTAAAATAGTATTTATCCCATAATACAACAGTTTGTTTTGATATTTGTAGATTTCCTCTACATTTATTTTATGTATAATGTATTATATTATTTTGTTATACATATCAATTAAATGATGCATTGCTCACTTTTGAGCCGCAGTAATGAAGGGCGGTAACTCCGCCTGATGTCATGGCTTGTAAGGTACGCTCCCTTTGTTTATAATTTGGAATGTTTACATAATTATGTACTTTATTTTGTAATAAAGTATTCATTTCATAATACTATTTGATGTTTTTACTTTGTTATTGCATGTTCCTTTACATTCATTTTGTGTATGATTTCTTCAAATTGTTAATCATCTTTTAAATCACTACAATCTGATGCATGGAATATATCAATTTATTTTTCCAACATATCAATGCATTGATGCATTACTCACTTGAAAGCCGCACAATGAAGGACGGTCAGTCCATGTGATGTCCTGGCTGTAAGGTCCGCTCCCCCACTAATGAGTAGACGCGCAACTTCAAGATGGCCTTCTTGTGCAGCGAGATGAAGCGACGCCCACCCTCTGTTTTCTACTGCATTCACATCAGAGCCTTGCTCCAACAGGAATTTCGCCACATCGCAATGACCCCTGAGCAAGTAAACACAGATTAAACATGTTAATATTGACATTATTCAAATTTACGAGCTTAATTGTAAACTATAACGATGTTAATATTAATGTTATAGTAATTCCTAGCCAGAGTAATGTTATCTAATGCCTCCATATCAGGGCATTATTGTTCTAACTGATATTTCAACACATCGCAATGCCCTCTGAACAAATATACTGACTTTTCCGGTTTACCATTGTAAAGTTAATTAAAGTGTGACAATCTAAAAATCATGGTATTTTTAACATAAACATTGTTTTTATATAATTGTGAATTTCAATTGTATATGGACTTTATTGTAAAACAGTATTTATCTCAGAATACAACTGTTTGTTTTGATATTGGTTTTTTCCTCTACATTTAATTCTTGCATTATTTATTTTATTTATTTTGTTATACATATCAATTAATTGATGCATTGCTCACTTTGAAGTCGCAGTATAAAGGGCGGTCACTCCATCTGATGTCCTGGCTGTAAGGTACGCTCCCTTTGTTTATAATGTTGAATGTTTACTTATGTACTTTATTTTGTAATAAGGTATCAATTTCATAATACTACTTGATGTATTTACTTTGTTATTGCATTTTCCTTTACATTCATTTTGTGTATGATGTCTTCAAATTGTTAAACATCTTTTAAATAATTGCAATCTGATGCATTAATTATATCCATTTATTTTGTTCTACATATTAATGCATTGATGCATTCCTCACTTGCGAGCCGCAATATGAAGGGCGGTCGCTCCATCTGATGACCTGGCTGTAAGGTCCGCTCTCTCACTAATGAGTAGACGCACAACTTCAAGGTGGCCTTCTTGTGCAGCGAGATGAAGCGACGCCCACCCACTGTTATCTGCTGCATTCACATCAGAGCCTTGCTCCAACAGGAATTTCACCACATCGCAATGACCCCTGAGCAAGTAAACACATCAAACATATTAATATTGACATCATATAAAATTATGACCTTCATTTTAAAGTATAACAATATTAATAAAATGTGATAGTACTTCCAGGCCACAGTAACATTATCTGATGCCTCCACATCAGGGCATTATTGTTCTAACTGATATTTCACCACATCGCAATACCCTCTAAACAAATAAGCATACACTGACTTTTCGGTTCTACCATTGTAAAGTTAATTAAAGTGTGGCAATCTAATATCACGGTATTTTCGACATAATTTGTTTGTATATAATTGTGAGATTTAATTTAATATGGACCTTATTGCAATACAGTATTTATCTCATAATACAACTGTTTGTTTTGATATTGGTTTTTTCCTCTACATTTAATTCATGCATTATTTATTGTATTTATTTTGTTATACATATCAATTAAATGATGCATTGCTCACTTTGAAGCCGCAGTATAAAGGACTGTCCCTCCGCCTGATGTCATGCTGTAAGGTACGCTCCCTTTCTTTATAATGTTGAATGTTTATTTATGTACTTTATTTGTAATAAAGTATTAATTTCATAATACTACTTGATGTTTTTACTTTGTTATTGCATTTCCCTTTACATTCAATTTGTGTATGATTTCTTCAAAATGTTAAACATCTTTCAAATAATTACAATCTGATGCATTGATTATATCCATTTATTTTGTTGTACATATGAATGCATTGATGCATTCCTCACTTGAGAGCCGCTTTATGAAGGGCGGTCGCTCCGCCTGATGACCTGGCTGTAAGGTCCGCTCCCTCACTAATGAGTAGACGCACAACTTCAAGATGGCCTTTGTGTGCAGCGAGATGAAGCGACGCCCACCCACTGTTATATGCTGCATTCACATCAGAGCCTTGCTCCAACAGGAATTTCACCACATCGCAATGACCTCTGAGCAAGTAAACACAGATTAAACATGTTAATATTGATATTATTCAAATTTACGAGCTTAATTGTAAACTATAACGATGTTAATATTAATGTTATAGTAATTCCTAGCCAGAGTAATGTTATCTAATGCCTCCATATCAGGGCATTATTGTTCTAACTGATATTTCAACACATCGCAATGCCATCTGAACAAATATACTGACTTTTCGGGTTTACCATTGTAAAGTTAATTAAAGTGTGACAATCTAATATCATGGTATTTTGACATAAACATTTGTTTAATATAATTGTGAATGTTAATTTTATATGGACTTTTTTGTAAAACAGCATTTACCTCATAAAACATTTACAACTGTTTCCGATATTTGTATGTTCCTCTACATTGAATTCATGCAAAAATGTTTTGTTTGTGTGTAATACATATCAATGCAATGATGCATTGCTCACTTTGAAGCCGCGGTATGAAGGGCGGTCACTCCGCTTGATGTCATGGATGTAAGGGACGCTCCGTTAATTTTAATTTTGAATGTTTACTTCTGTACTTAATTTTTTTAATAAAGTATTAATTTCAAAATACTACTTGATGTTTTTACTTTGTTATTTCATTTTCCTTTACATTCTTTTTGTGTATGATGTCTTCAAATTGTTAAACATCTTTAAAATAATTGCAATCTGATGCATTGATTATATCCATTTATTTTGTTCTACATATTAGTGCATTGATGCATTCCTCACTTGGAAGCCGCAGTATGAAGGACGGTCAGTCCACGTGATGTCCTGGCTGTAAGGTCCGCTCCCCCACTAATGAGTAGACGCACAACTTCAAGATGGCCTTCTTGTGCAGCGAAATGAAGTGACGCCAACCCACTGTTATATGCTGCATTCACATCAGAGCCTTGCTCCAACAGGAATTTCACCACATCGCAATGACCCCTGAGCAAGTAAACACAGATTAAACATGTTAATATTGACATTATTCAAATTTACGAGCTTAATTGTAAACTATAACGATGTTAATATTAATGTTATAGTAATTCCTAGCCAGAGTAATGTTATCTAATGCCTCCATATCAGGGCATTATTGTTCTAACTGATATTTCAACACATCGCAATGCCATCTGAACAAATATACTGACTTTTCGGGTTTACCATTGTAAAGTTAATTAAAGTGTGACAATCTAAAAATCATGGTATTTTTAACATAAACATTGTTTTTATATAATTGTGAATTTCAATTGTATATGGACTTTATTGTAAAACAGTATTTATCTCAGAATACAACTGTTTGTTTTTATATTTGTATTTTTCTCTACATTTAATTCATGCATTATTTATTTTATTTATTTTGTTATACATATCAAATAAATGATGCATTGCTCACTTTGAAGTCGCAGTATAAAGGGCGGTCACTCCATCTGATGTCCTGGCTGTAAGGTACGCTCCCTTTGTGTATAATGTTGAATGTTTACTTATTTACTTTATTTTGTAATAAAGTATCAATTTCATAATACTACTTGATGTTTTTACTTTGTTATTGCATTTTCCTTTACATTCATTTTTTTGTATGATGTCTTCAAATTGTTAAACATCTTTTAAATAATTGCAATCTGATATCCATTTATTTTGTTCTACATATTAATGCATTGATGCATTCCTCACTTGCGAGCCGCAATATGAAGGGCGGTCGCTCCATCTGATGACCTGGCTGTAAGGTCCGCTCTCTCACTAATGAGTAGACGCACAACTTCAAGATGGCCTTCTTGTGCAGCGAGATGAAGCGACTCCCAGCCATCGTTATATGCTGCACTTACATCGGAGCCTTGGTCCAACAGGAATTTCACCACATCGCGATGCCCACTGAGCAAATAAGCACAAACATTTGGATATGGACCTTTGTTATCAAAGTGTGACAATTTCAATATCATGTAATAATTGTAGATACCATTTTCAATTTATTTTTAATGCTTAAAATTTGATTTTATCGGAATTAAGTAATTATATTCAATTTATAATACTTCTGGTAGTTATTAGTTTTGTTGTTTTAATTTCCTTCACATTTCTATAAATACTTTGTATAATGTCTTTATAATTTTATCTACATCGTTCAAAATTATACTGATAATAAGATATTTTAGTAAATGTTTTACAAATATCCAGTCTTGATTGCTCACCTTAAAGCCGCAAGAGAAAGGGCGGTGCCTCCATCTGAACTCATGGCTGTAAGGTCAGCTCCCTCACTTATGAGTAGACGCACAACCTCAAGATGGCCCTCCTGTGCAGCGTCATGAAGCGACGCCCTGCCATCGTTATCTGCTGCACTTACATCAGAGCCTTGGTCCAACAGGAATTTTACCACATCGCACTGCCCACTGAGCAAATAAGCACAAACATGTTGATATAGACCTTTGTTATCAAAGTGTAACAATTTCAATATCATGTAATTGTAGATACCATTTTAAATCTATTTCGAATGCTTACGGATTGATTTAATCTGAATTAAGTAATTATATTTAATTAAAACTATTTCGTTCAATTACTGATAATGATATGCACGTACTACATTTAGTACACTAGTTGTTCATGTTTTACAAATATCCAGTCATTACTGCATTCCTCACTTGAAAGCCGCAATAAGAAGGGCGGTCTCTCCATCTGAACTCCTGGCTGTAAGGTCAGCTCCCTCACTTATGAGTAGACGCACAACCTCAAGATGGCCCTCCTGGGCAGCGGCTTGAAGCGACGCCCTGCCAAGGTTATTTGTTGCATTAACATCAGAGCCTTGCTCCAACAGGAATGTTACCACATCGCAATGACCCCTGAGAAATTTAAACCACGTTAAATATTTCAATTGAAACAGTATATGTTATCCAGATTAAAGGGGCCCTGCAAACCAAATGCATGTTGACTTCTGTTCTGTACACATTCAATATTTGTAAACGGTTTGACCTAAATATGTTTTGTATATTTTAAAACATTTTATCATTGATTTATCTTCATGTTGCTAAGCCCCACCTCCTAAAAACCCTCCAGAGTAAATTGTATTGTTGACCTGCAGTTGTGACATCATCTGTCAATCACTGGTCAGCTACCACGAGATTAACAAAAGATGAAAGTACAAAAAGAACATCCACACAAACGCATGCCCTGCATACCTCCATGCAATAGCTTAGACAGTGTTTTTCTTCTGACATAGCAACAGCTATTGAAATTGAAGGTGTGTGAGTTGGTATTCTATTCAACCGTGAGATGTTATTGTGATTAGGCATTCAGCTTGGGTGAAGGTAACTTCTTTGTAACTGAGTAATGAATGGCTGATGATGTCACAACAGGTCAACAATATAATTCAACTCTAAGTGGGGGCTTCATAATATGGAGAAAAATAATTACTAAAATGTTTTAAAATAAACAAAATATGTTTGGGTCAAATGGTTTACAAATAGTTGATGTGTACACTAATAGAGATGAACAAAAGATATTATGCGTTTAGTTTGCCTGGCCACTTTAAAGTGTCAAATTTCAATATAATATGATAATAAAACCCAGCCACAGTTATATACTGCATCCACATAGGGGCCGTAATGCTCTTAAAGGTATTACACAATACCGCAATGCCTACTGAGCAAATAAGCATAAACATTTTGATGTGACCAATTGTTTGTATTTAGAACGTGACAATATTTTCCAACAAATGCCTTTCTTTGTAACGGGATTGCCTTGGTCACGAAATATTTTGGGAGTTGGCTAGGCCGGGAAAAAATTGGTAACAAAATACCTCAATGCCTACTGAGCAAATAAGCATAAACATTTTGATATTGACTAATTGCTTGTATTTAAAACGTGACAATCTAATTTAACAGATGCCTTTCTTTGTATACTGTGAATGTTAATTTCCAACAGGAATTGCAATGGTCCCTGAGAAAATAAGCAAACACAAAAACATGTCAATGTAGGCATATTATATACGGTACATATGTTCGATATATTATGTGTGACGATTGCCTAGATAATATATTAGTAAACAAATATATAAATTCCTTTTATTATAAATGTTGATGTATTATATAGTAATCCTGTTAATGCAGGGGCCGCGGAACCGGGGAGCTGGGGGGCTGCGGGCTGCAGCCCCCCACCCCCCCCCCCCCCCCCACAAACTTGTTTGGCTCAACAAAATGACATAAGCATAAAATATATATATATATTTTGTAATGTATGATATAATCTTTGCAAGCCAAATGAACCCGTTCCATTAATTCATGATGCATATCTAGGCCTACTGTTGATGATCATGATAGTAAGAGCACCAGTCATATTCTCCAGAGTCGACATCTGCATCAGTTGAGCATAGGCCTACTAAACCTAACCCAAAGAACCCGTGTCATTGGTCTAGTCACGCGGTACTTGAAAATGGGCGACAACAGGCAGGGAACAGGCCCTCCCCCATACATTTGAAAGTGGAGGGGATTGTCCCTCCCACTTTTTAATATGTATGTTTCATTCTATAACTTGGAACTACGAATCATATAATATTTCCGTCTCGGGTATGCACCAAATCGCACAATTTAAAGCCAAACATTTGTAAAAAGCTCCCTACAGTGGGAGGTGGACACCCCTCCCATACCCTCATCCGCTTGGTCGCTTCGCTCCTTCACAATGCCCCCCACTTTAGAGAACCTTTTGCCCCCCTTCTTGAAAATTATCCTTCTACATCAAGCGCATTATTTACAGATCCACCTTACCAGACAATGTACGCCAGAAACAACAGTTCCACCAGTGTGTCAAACAATCCCCACTTTTTTCGAAGTTCGATCTTTTACAAATCTTATAAAATGCATAATAACAATAATAATGATAAGGATTTCGAAAGTGATATTTTAAACACCAATTTCAAAAATTTCTCCACGTGGGAGTCTGGTGTGTGTGTAGGTTCGATTGTGTTTGTATACTATATCATGAGGGAGATGATTTAAGTCATGATTTCTTTAGTATTATCAAATTTCCTTCCAAGGTATGCACCAGATTGCATTATTTCAAGTGAAAGCTTCCCCCAATCCATTACTAACCCTCGCTACGCCACTGACGTAAAGTATATCCTGTTGGCCTTATTTGCAGCGATGTCAATGTGTTAAAGGAAGTGTTGAGTATTGGTATATCCCGAAGTGCCCCCCGATAATTTTTTGTGAGATAATGAACAACTGTAGGCACATTATAATATACGTATGTCCGATATATTATGTGCGACGATTGCATAGATAATATATTAGTAAATACAAATATAATTATGCATACTTGTTCCTATTATTCTAAATGTTGATAGTGATCCTATTTACGTCATAATACTACTGGTTAATTCGTCCTGTGTTTTTCTATTTTCCTCTACAACATGGACTATTGTACTTCAGAGTTATAGCCTCTGAAGAAGATTCTGCTAGGATCGAAAATGTAGGCCCTATATTGACTCTCATTGTATCTTACAGGGATCATTATAGTAGATAAGCAGTTTTCAGCAGTAGTTTTGCATCAACATGGAATAGTATTATAATTTCTACATTGTGCATGAAAGTATAACTATTTAATAATCCTCTTATGCAAATGTGATACTAATTATAAAATTCATTTCACATTTCCATTCATTCATCCATTCATCACGTATAAGCTGTCAAATGAAGGGTGGTAATTTGCAGCGATATCAATGTGTTACACTCTCACAATGCATTGGTACGAGTAAAAATGATCCATTATTACTTCAAAAGGTGTTATTTTCCGACAGTGATAGTTAAATATACTCCGCAAAAAAAGAAACTGGACACTTGTAT
This sequence comes from Echinarachnius parma, assembly GCA_037951105.1. Classification (NCBI taxonomy): domain Eukaryota; kingdom Metazoa; phylum Echinodermata; class Echinoidea; order Clypeasteroida; family Echinarachniidae; genus Echinarachnius; species Echinarachnius parma. The sequence goes on along the minus strand of JBAMJV010004624.1, from coordinate 106,468 downwards.
GAGACCATATATTTCGTATTCATTAACGATAAAATATATGATAGTGTATATCAAATTAAAGATAAAATTACCCTCTTCAATATTCGCATGAAATCCAGATGAAATCATTCATGCATTTATCTAGGTAATTATGGTTAAAATTGCAGGGGACACATGAAATAGACAAGCTTCATGCCTGTAATACAGACCAGTATGATAATGCTCTAATAAACTGGCCCTGTTTTATTGACAAATTTGTATTTCCAGAGTTTGTTCATAACAATAAAATTGAATAATGTCATAATTTACTTGCCCCGCTCATCTTGTTTTAAGTGAAACGCTTACCATCATTTCAGTCGAATGGTGTGGTCCTCCATTGTTTTGCTATTTTTGAAAACAGACCTTGCTAGTGTTAATTGACCATGGCATTTCATGCATGAACGATTACACCTTTAAGTTATACCCTGCATGTAGAGGACTAAATTCCCTTTAATTTGATATATGATCATGTACACTTTATCGTACATTAATATTAAATATTTCAACTTATACAAGTGTCCAGTTTCTTTTTTTTTGCGGAGTATATTTTATCGTATTCCAATATAATTTCAAGATGTTGCTACGATAAGCCAAAACACATGGTAGAGAAGATCGGATGAAGCTTCAAGTAATGTTGGTTGAATTTGACAAAGTTACTGGATTACTTGGATGTGAGGCGATGGTCACTCTATCCACTGATATAAAACAAACTGAGCCTTTCTCCGCTGAACGCCAAATAATGTGTTTAAAACTCAATGTTTATTCAATCCTGAATAGTGTATAATACCTTTTCACAAATAATAGTAATTAACCTGGGCACTTTGGGGTTGTTTATGGCTTGCTATATTGAAGTTCATCTCATTAGTTAATGAATAAATCCCTCGAATTGCATACCTAACACTGGCCCAGAATAAAGCAGTTCTTCCTTTTTCATCTTTCTGTGAGATGTCTTCTCCAGACTGGATCAGGTCCTTAACCCTGGAGAGATCGCCCTTCGTTGCTGCCTGTATCAAAGCCATACCTAGATAAAAAATAAAAATACGGTTACGTGTCATGTTTAATCATATGTTATGTTATTACATTGTCCCTCTTCAATTATGTAACTCTAATAACTGTTGTCTCAATAGTCATATATGATTTGTCTTAGTTAGTATTGGAGGAACTTGGTATATTGGTTGGAGCCTGCTTCTTTCAATACGAATCGTTGCCGTTCGATACCCAACCTGGACTTGTTTGACCACCGCTTGACCTTCAAGAAAACAGTTTGTCCTCGCATACCAATATTATTGCCTTCTAGTGTGTGAAATTTGGGACCCAGTAAGAACATAACATTTAGGCTTTAAATTACCATTACATTATCTTATTTCGCTTGTCAGAACAAAATCTTCCCGAGGTAGTTAAAAATGTGCATATGCATCCGCTTACCAGATTAGCATATCGTTGTAAATACACATTAGGTGATGCACTTTCGTATACAAAATAATCTGTCACGTTTAAACATATGCAATATACGATGTAAATTTGCAATCGATGTTGAACAGTTTGCATGCAAATTCATATCATGATTCCAGGTCAGTAGTATGTTGATTGTGCATGTTTCAACATGTGAAAAGTGCACATTTTAACTTCATACCTCTACTAAATAAACTACTGGTATAGTAGCCTACTGATTCTAATACATACTTCTAATAAAACTACTACTACAACTACTACTACTACTACTACTACTACTACTACTACTACTACTACTACTACTACTACTACTACTACTACTATTACTACTACTACTATTCATTTCGTACTGCCCTCACGATATATTTGATGAACAAATAAATTATTTGTTATGTTAGTATTTTTTTAATTTGTTTTAATTTTTGATATATACAATATATTTTTTAGAACTAGTATAATGCTTATAAACTATGAAGAGATACACTACCGATATAGTGAACAGAGAAAACCGATCTCGACTAGCACTTGTGCTAACTTTTGGTTTTCCTTTTAGCAACAACTTGAAATTTTGTATAAATGTGTTTTATGTAAGCATTAATTAAGCTTTTGCAGTAATTTATTGTTTTGTAGATCTTGTACAGTTTGTTTAATGATTTGCATTGCATACTTTGTTTTATGATGCACATACATTTATTGTTGTAAATAAACTTCAAACTTCAACTTCAACTTCAACTACTACTACTACTACTACCCAGCTAGCCACCTGATGTTGGGCCGATGTCGGAATTTGGTTGCCGGATGTCGGCATATCGCCGTTGGCTCGAGGTTAAAATGTCCGCCAGCCCAACATCGTCACGACGTCATTTTTGTGATATATTGGCATAAGGTCATTTTCCGACAATGGCCCAACATCATGTCATGAGATGCTGTTGGGCCATTGTCGGAAAATGACGTTATGCCAATATATCACAAAAATGACGTCGTGACGATGTTGGGCTGGCGGACATTTTAACCTCGAGCCAACGGCGATATGCCGACATCCGGCAACCAAATTCCGACATCGGCCCGACATCAGGTGGCTAGCTGGGTACTACTACTACTACTACTACTACTACTACTACTACTACGACTACTACTACTACTACCTACTACTAATATTAATACTACTACTACTACTACTACCACCACCACTTATACCACAACTATCACTTCTACTACCACTTATACTCATACTACTACTGCTACTACTACTACTACTACAACTACTAATACTACTACTACTAATACTACTACTACTACTACTACTACTAATACTACTACTACTACTGCTACTACTACTACTACTACTACTACTACTACTACTACTACAACTACTACTGCTACTACTACTACTACTACTACTACTACTACTACTACTACTACTACTACTCCTACTACTGCCATTATTATTATTACAACAACAATTACTACGACTATAACTACTACAATTAGTACTACTTCCAATAACAATAATGATAATGTTAGTACTACTTTTACTAGTATAACGATTTTGGATGTCACTGCTGCTATAGATTGTATAACATGTATTAGCAATAATCAGTCGTTACCTTCTCGGAAAACACCGTTGCATCGAACACAGTATGGATACCGTCATATAACCAACAGTTCTATAACTAGTGATTTGTTATACATTCCATGTGCTGTTGTAGAAATCAAAATCCAATATGGCGCTTTTATATTTCATAATTTTATATGGTTTGTGTACGCGGGGATTTCCGAACCGCTGCAGCTAAACATGGCAGTTGACCCGCAGTTGACAAGGCATTCACAATAGTTTCATGCAACAGTAGACACATGCTTAAGTACACTCGGGAATATCATATTGAAAATTGTAATAAACATGTCATTGACAATCACGCACAGCAATTGCCTGCGTACAAATCATGCATTGATGGGCAAACATGTTGCATTTACTGTATATTACAGATGGAATGAGTTGTAGTATATGTAAGCACTGTGATATTTTGTAAACATGTAATGAGAAACCTGATTAGTATCATTATTGTTACACATTGTATTTTGTATATTCATGTTTAGTAATAATATTAGTCATTCATAAGTCTTACGTGATTATGTAAACGAGTGGTTTAATTGAATGTAATGTTTTGGCGTGTACACGTGCACCATGATCATTTAAAAAATATATTATTGGCACATGATAGTTGTTATCACCGTATTTGCAACTAAAATCCAACTCCCTATCGATATGTATAATCAGCAATGTGTTTGGTTATATATGTATTATTATCAAGGTGGAACGTCAGAAGAATGATGTACTTCAAACATATCTTCACGGAATTCTATATCTGTGTGTGAAATATGTAATAATTGGAAAAAATTAGTTCATTTGAAAATGATCGAACATCCGACGACTTGTTATTTGTTTGTTCGAAAATTGCAGTCACGGTTTGGAGGCTACATCTGTCTCTCAGTTAACTTAGCGTACGAGTATAGTGTAACCCCTCTGATCTATGGTCGACTACATGTATTCTAATCATACTACGCATAATCAAATCTCATATGGCTGCAATAGACAAGTGTAAACTCCGACCTCTTTACCAGGTCTTTACCAAGCTGAACTACATTGGTCTTTCAATTATAGATATAGTGTTGGACCACTTGAACGGCACGTCATTCAGTGGCGTAGCGTGGTCGGACTAATGGGGGGGGGGGGGGGGGGGGTCGGGTGGCACGCGAACTATTTGGGTGGCACGCGTTATACATTGTTAACATATTTTCCCATTATGTTGTTTTTGTTTCGTCAAATTATTGACGAAAATGTGCCCCGCCTCCCCCTCCCAACCGTCCTCAAACTACTCCACTCTCATTTGTGTAAAAGTATTTATATGACTGGGCATTATAGGCAGGCTACTTAAACAAATTCTTAGTCCTCAATCTGCGTATAATATATTACAATATTTATAAAGCATTTCATTTGGTATACAGTTTGGTAAAACTGTGTGATTGAAGTTTATATTGTATATTTTGTTCTAATATTTGTAAAAAGGGTATTGACTCCGAAGTAAGTTCACCCTGGCTACGCTTGCGTCAAATCACTGTTCACGACCTTCACCCATCAATATATGAAGAGCTTGATTTCAAAACGCGCTAAATCCGTTTTTGTTTTACTTTGGATCAAAGCAGGTTTCTTTTCCAAACGTTTGTACAGACGGCCTATGGGAATATGAAAATAAATCGTTCCATTTGTTTTATGAATATTGTGTACTTTGTCCTCACCTTCGGATTTCTAAAGAGCTACGTAGATTACCAATGTACTGATATCGCAAATTGATTAATGTTATATGGAAAGTTTATTTAGCACCTTTTGAAGATAAGCTCTTCATATACACACTCAATTTGCACTATATCGATGCCATGACCTTATTTGATATTACAATGCTTCCACAAACTAAGCATCTATGCATGCATAATAATTAGTGCAAACGCATATTTGTGTATGGCTCCTTAAATCCCTGTTAAATCTTGGTAAAAATAAAACTTGCGCATCTGTACGTAATGGAAGTTTTGTAATGAGTGGAAGCTCTTTTGGTGGGCGTATTATTTGTCTTATTTTAACACATCCCGATACAAATAACAATCAGTTGCCATATATAATTTGTCAGGTAGAGTTAATTTATCTTGTAAATATCTACATCTTTTCCATCGAGTTGTCTATTTCTATAGCGGTATTAACAGGATTGCGTAGTTGTATCAAGTCATTAACGAGGAGTACACAATAAGTGTATTATACTCTGCGCTCAGTTTTATCATTTACCCATTCCTGGAGACAACTTGCGTCTTGTTATCGACGTAATCGCTATCCAAACATACGGAAGGGAACTTCGCGCTTCGACGAGGAGATATGGAGCGTGGTCAGCTGATTGCCATCATCGTCGGCGTCGCGGTTGTCACGGGAGCCGTAGTGTGTGCGATCGCCATTCCGTTGTCGATCAATAAACGCGATACGGCGGATGACCAGGCGAGGTCGTACATGCAGCAGGTTCCCCTCGTTGACGGGTACGTATATTATCCCAGATCATTTGAATCGGTACATCGATCGATGTACATCGTTTTCGTTATTTCGGAAACATGATAAAGAACTAGAATTACTTTTGATCAGTATTCCGTTCTATTGGGCTACTCCTCAAAACAAATTAAGCAGTCACGATAATGTCAAGCATTTTACATTTGTCATCGCTACAACTTATTTGTACGATTATTCTAAGAATCGGCTATTTAGGTTATTAACGAATTCATTTATTAAACGATGCGATTTGTGTACTTGTAAGCTAGTCGATCATTTTATGTGTTGTGCTGTAATTGATATCTGTTTGACTATGTAGCTCTGTTCATGAGGAACGAGCTACCTCAATTCATGAAATATAATACGAGAAGAAAAGGGGGGGGGGGGGGGGGTAGCATACAAAATACTAACGAAGTATAATAGTGTTGCCTTTATTTATCGTTTGGGCCACTGGGGGCAGTAGAACAGGCAGGAATTCGCAAATGGGAGGGGGGGGGGGGGTGTGGTGCCCCTCATGTATTCCTGTAATAGTACTCCAGTACAATTGACCCGCCTATGCTCAGGCAAAACAAAAAATATATTATCAGGAGTTCTACTGCAATCGCGGATCCATTTCAAAACTAAATTTTTAAAAACTAAATAGACATGCAACAGATTTACCATTGCATTGAACTATAATATCAAAGTCAAATGCAATGTCCTTCCGCATGTATGTGGGCATATAAACCCCTCAACAAAAGTTCGGAAACTCAAGTTTGATCGATCATATCTCTCGTATTTTTCAATAAGAATACTCGAAATCGGTGACACAATAAAGCCTCATTATATACCTTTCAAACGGTGCATTATGTGTAGTGATTATGCAATTGGGGCTATTGCAGTAGCCCAGAGAATAGGGGGAGGCAGGAAGTGAAATGTCGCAAAATGGCCCTAATTCATTTAATTTACGAGTGCATGACTGTGTTGACCAGTTTTCTAAAGGTTAACATTCTATTGAATACTGCCACCCTTTCCATTCATCAAAATTGTTGAATTTGGTACCATTTTAATGGAAATTGGTACCCATTTTAATGGAAATTATCTCTTCATTACGATGGCATATTAATCAAATCAGACAAAAAGATATGGAGTTGACAAAAATCAGAGCGTTGCATTTTTTTCGAGCATTTGGGAGGATTTTTTAGCATTTCAAATTAAATATTCATGATTTAAATTGATATCAACGGAAAACCCAACAACTCTTCTGTTAGAAAATGTGAAATTTATAATGATTTTAGCAAAGGGCGGCTGCAGGGAGATAAATGTGGGGGAGCCTCAAAAGTGACCCCATTTGTCGCATTACATCCTCTACACAATGGTAAAAGATACCGACACCAAATCAGAGCGTTTTGAAATGGGTCACTTTTTAGGCTCCCCCCACATTCATCTCCCCTGCAGCTGCCCTTTACAAAAATCATTATAAATTTCACATTTTCATACATAAGAGTTGTTGGGCTTTCCGTTGATATCAAATTTGATCATGAATATTTTATTTGAAATGCTAAAAAATCCTCCCAAAAGCTCGAAAAAAATGCAACGGTCTGATTTTTTGTCAACTCCATATATTTTTGTCTGATTTTACACTCGACCCATCTCCATATTCCGGTTCGCTGCACACACACCATTTGCATAATCCTTACGATTAATATGCCATCGTAATGAAGAGATAATTTCCATTAAAATGGTATCAAATTCAACAATTTTGATTAATGGAAAGGGTGGCAGTATTCAATAGAATGTTAACCTTTAGAAAACTGGTCAACACAGTCATGCACTCGTAAATTAAATGAATTAGGGCCATTTTGCGACATTTCACTTCCTGCCTCCCCCTATTCTCTGGGCTACTGCAATCGCCCCAATTGCATAATCACTACACATAATGCACCGTTTGAAAGGTATATAATGAGGCTTTACTGTGACACCAACTTCGAATATGCTTATTAAAAAAATACGAGAGATATGATCGATCAAACTTGAGTGTTCCGAACTTTTTTTGAGGGGTTTATATAGCATAGTGCATAATACTTCAGTTTCAATACTCAATAGTACTATAACCATTCAGCGCGGAATAAGGGTTATATAAGTCCAGTGTTATAGCTATATGTTCGTGTTATGATTGTACTTATGTGTAGGTATCAAATAAACGTGGTCAACATAAAAAATATACTGTGTATTTCCCCCCCTTTTTGCGAACAATGATTGCAACGCACTTTTCAGAATATAATGGCAACGATCATACATATTGGTGAACAGATCATTCTCGTTGATAGTGCATAGTACTTCAGTTTCAATAGTCCTTTAACCATAAACCGGCAGAAGATAAGGGCTGTATTAGTTCAGTGTTAGATATGTTCGTTTTTATTATTGTAGCTTATATGTGTACGTGTGTAATACAAACTTGTTGAATTATTCTGACCTTTAGTCATTTTCACTGGTTGTGTGCATAGTTCAAATAGCAGGCCAACATAAACTCCCTATACTATATCACTAGCTTCTGACCGTAGAGGCGCAGCTATATAAAGGGCGGGCCAACACCACGCACCACTCATGATGATTGTAATACTAATACATGTATTTACCCCATCACTGCTTCCCCTCTCCCCAACTCCAAGTCAGGGAATCGGAACAAACATGTGTAAGGTTGCTTGGTATTTGTACTAGTCCATGCGATTTCAACTGGCAGTCTACAACGCATATATATAAATTATTGTGTACTTCCCCCCTTTTCGCGAAAAAGTATTGCAGTGCACTTTACCATATAGAACGGTGACAACGCATACATATAAATTATTGTGTACTTCCCCCTTTTCGCGAAAAAGTATTGCAGTGCACTTTACCATATAGAACGATCATACATTTTGGTGAACAGATCAATCTCGTTGATTGGAATAATGAGTTTTGCCGCCATCTAGCGGCCTAAGCGCGTAGAGGTGTGAACACATACAGCTTGGTCTAACAATAGGGAGTTTTCGCTAATGTGAACGAGAACGAGTTTCCCGTCCTAGAACGACCGTTTCAGGGTGGCCCAGAAATAACGGAACGGGGTATTTGCCATTGTGATAATATGTTCACTGGATAGATAATCTTTTTAAAAGAAATTCGTTATTCCGAACACCCAAACAAAAACATTACTGTTGATGATATCAAAGTTCTTTTTAAAAGATTATCTATCCAGTGAACCTAGTCTGTATGTTTCTTTATAATGGAAAGTACCCCCGTTCCGTTATTTCTGGGCCACCCTGTATAAGCAAATAATATGCATATGACGTAATACTCCACGTTGGCACTGTTTAACAATAGTAACTAGGTCCGGTAAGCTCCGGCATACTTATCTTGCCGAACCTAGTTACTATTGTTAAGTTTGCCAACGGGGAGTCTATACGTCATACGAATATTATTTGCATACATCACAGAAGCGGTCTATTGAATGTAGTCAACCCGTGCTGTTCACTACCTGTTCGCTGCCTTTGAACCATTTTCGTTTTTAGTTAACGCGCGTTCAAAATGACGTCGTTCCCTTCTACACACAATCATGACAAACACTCACACACACCTTACACTTTCAAACATACACATGCGCAAACACACGACCCGACTGAACTAACTCCAACACAGACACACACACACATACACGCATTCAATCACACAAAACACACACACACACTTACACACACGTATACTCACACGCACAAACATCCACTCCCGCACGCACGCACGCACTCGCACTCAAACAAACAATGCACACAAACACCCCACACATGCGCTCACACAAACACAAACCCTTACACACGCGTATACACACAAACACAACATTAATACAACTCCCACACATACGCATACAGATACACAACACACACCCACACAAATACAAACACATGAATGCACACTCACAAATGCACACAAACACCCACACACGCACATCCACACACACAAACACACACACTCATCCACGCGAGCACTCAAACAAACACAAACACACGCACACACTCAAACAAAAAACCCATACCCGTAATACGCATACACACACGCACGCAGGCACTCGCATTCCAACAAACAAAAACAAACACATATACACTCACAAACACACACACACGCACAAATGCGCACACACGTACACAAAGCCACAAACGCACACATTCAAACACACACGCATACACCAGTTACATAATCCACCACACATACACATACACACGTATAAAACACACACAGACACACATATACATGTTGATACTTCTCTGATTACGTAATTCTGAAGACGGTGCACTGGATTTTCCGACGAACCTGAAATCGGGCATGAACTAGTGCTCAGATTGGCCAGACGACGAGAGAGAACGTAAGTGACGTAATTTCTCGCCTAAATGACGTCATTTCTTTTAGTAGGGGCCACAAATATGGGTGTTCACTGCAGTTTGGGGTACAATCGTTTTACTTGGCATACAAACTCCTTGGATCAAAAGAAGAAAATTTATCCAAAGAGACACTCTGTATCAATTATGGAAATTAGGCCGAATTTGCATAGATACAGAGTGTCTCTTTTGACGAATTTTCTTCTTTTGATCCAAGGAGTATGTATGCCAAGTAAAACAATCGTACCCCAAAATGCAGTCATGGACCCCTTAACCACCCCACTACTCGTCGTCCTCAGGTTTGCGAAAATACCGTATTGTCTAAACTAGAGTACTAGACTATAATTATTTGTACGATATCCTGCCCCTTCTAAGACCAGCCCACCCCCCTCTTATCTAGGCCATCCTTTGCCTACACACACACACCCCCAATAATGCACGGCTAAACCACCAACATGTTCCTGAAAGAAGTCCTTTTATTTCGACATGTCCGCAGGAAGTTTGAGTGGCGGCCAGTATTTACTTAGATAGTAAAGTTGTGTTAAAACACATCTGTTTACTGGTACTCGTTCTTTCGAAATATCCGGAATTACTATAATTATACCAATAAACCTACTTTGCAGACGAATACAAATGCTAATATGGTGACCCAAACCACCACCTAACCCTGAACGAGGTCTTTTCCGATATGTCAGCCGGAAGTTTGAGGCATAGGCGTAGGAGGCAGGGGGGGGGGGGGGCGGGGGGGGGGGGGGGGCTACAGCCTCCCTGGAGTTTTGAAAACGGCCATATTCTGACAATTCGTGTCACAGTCGGGCAAAGCCATAGTCGGGCAAAATAATGTCTAGTTTGGGCAAAATCATATAATAATCGGGCAAAATCGTGTTACATTTGGGCAGTGTCATATTATTTTCACGCAAAACCACCTCACAATCGGGCGAAGTCGTGTTATTTTGGACTAAAGAATTGAAAACATTAAATCTCCGGCATCAACAGATAAAGAAATGAGGTCTTTCTTTTGTAATGTTTTGTTTGCTTGTCAGGTGAAAATTCGAAAATTCCGGCAAAAGACATCTAATCAGCTGCCCGAGCGCGAAGCGCGAGCTGGGGTTGGGGAACGCTGGTTGCTTCGTCCCCGCGATTAGTACTTCCTAGACAGCCCGACGCCTATCGGATAGGCTATAAAGGGACGGGCCAATACCACGCACCACTCCTGATATTGTAATACATGTAGTTACCCCATCATTCAGGGAATCAGAACAAACATGTATAAGGTTGTTTTGTATTTGTACTAGTCCACGCGATTTCAACTGCAGTCTACAACGTATAAATATAATTTATTGTGTACTTCCCCCTTTTCGCGAAAAAGTATTGCAGTGCACTTTACCAAACAGAACGATCATAATGTTGGTGAACAGATCAATCTCGTTGATTGGAATGATGAGTTTTGCCGCCATCTAGCGGGCTAAACGCGTATAGGTGTGAACACGTACAGCTTGGTCTAACATTGTCTAAACTAGAGTACTAGACTATAATTATTTGTATGATATTATGATGCCCCTTCTAAGACCAGCCCACCCCCCTCTTATCTAGGCCATCCTTTGCCTACACACACACACACCCAATAATGCACGGCTAAACCACCAACATGTCCCTGAAAGAAGTCCTTCGACATGTCCGCAGGAAGTTTGAGGGGCGGCCAGTATTTACTTAGATAGTAAAGTTTTGTTGAAACTGTTTACTGGTACTCGTTCTTTCTAAATATTAAATCTCCGGCATCAACAGATAAAGAAATGAGGTCTTTCTTTTGTAATGTTTTGTTTGCTTGTCAGGTGAAAATTCGAAAATTCCGGCAAAAGACATCTAATCAGCTGCCCTCTCTGAAAGGCACGTGTCCCTACGCCAGTGGTTCGAGCCTCTGCTAGTTTACTTAAATTGTAAATAAAGGTTGAGTTGGAGCACTTCTGTATAGTTACTTACTTTAGACATATCCGAAATGAACATTTAGCAATGACCTTACTTTTTAGACGTTTAAAAATGGAAAACAATTATATGTATGCACACTAAAAGGCTGTGCCCCATAATCTAGATTGAGAAAAATCAGCATCCCGATAGGTAATGGAATACTTATCATGTATCCTTACGAGATAATTTTAGTCTAACACTATACCTATAACCATTATATTAATGAACATTGCTTTCAACTGCTGCTAACCAAAATAGGAGAGTGGATTAATCGGTAGTCAGAGGGTTTAACAGGTGTTGTTGTTGTTTATAGTTTATTGAATTATTAATTAAATTTGAATATTTTCATCAATATATAAATATCATTCAAATTTATTCCCATTTATGTTCTTTATATTCTCCTCTTTCTTCTTCTTCTTCTTCTTCTTCTTCTTCTTCTTCTTCTTCTTCTTCTTCTTCTTCTTCTTCTTCTTCTTCTTCTTCTTCTTCTTCTTCTTCTTCTTCTTCTTCTTCTTCTTCTTCTTCTTCGTCATCTTCTTTTTTATTTGGATGGATAAATAACGCTTTCAGACCAGTATAAACACAATGACAACATCTCAATGTTCATGCTAGTCTTTAGTCAAGGCCCTATATGGGCGTGTTTCTTTTGTTTTTGTTTGTACATAATAGGCATAACGATTTGCCGATAAAACTGAAGAGGAAAAGGAACAATGAGCTACAAAACATCAACATTGATAGTGATTTGTCATCTGACGGATTTCACACGGACATCCCTCGACTCAGACAAGGCTTAGTCGGAGCACAGGTAAGCCTATGACAAGTGGTCTTGTGTGGTTTGACTGTTGGGGTGGAGAGGGGGGGGGGGGGCGCACGCAAATGTTTGGGGGGCACACCTTTTTTCCACCTAGATTTCCCCCTATGTTTCGTATTGATTTTGCCAATTTATAGAGGGGCACGCCCCCACCCACTCCCTTTCTCCATCCCGTAGCTATGTCACTGCCAGTGTCAAAACCATTGATATTTGTATATCGATGGACAAAACCAGTCCAAAGGAAAAAAAAGGATGTGGGGTATTTCGCTCACGACTCTACGAAGAGATTTGTTTGCTACAAATTGTATTCGGTGTTTTGAATTATTTATTTCTCTTCAAGGGTGGAGGAGATCTCGGCGCATGAGTCGTCGATTCCATGAGCCTCCAATATTTCTTCTCTACAGTTAGGCCACCATTAGGCTAACATCATCTGCACCACCCACGCTGAAGAACAGCCACGTGGTTGAAGTTTGAAACTTTGCTAAAACGATATGAAATAACATGATTTTCTATACATGAAAATTGCAGTCACGGTTTTGAGGCTACATCTGTCTCTCAGTTAACTTATCCTACGAGTATAGTGTAACCCCTCTGAACTATAGTCGACTACATGTATTATTCAATTTCTAATCATACTACGCATAATCAAATCTTATATGGCTGCAATAGACAAGTGTAAACTCCGACCTCTTTACCAGGTCTTTACCAAGCTGAACTACATTGGTCTTTCAATTATAGATATAGTGTTGGACCACTTGAACGGCACGTCATTCAGTGGCGTAGCGTGGTCGGGACTAATTGGGGGGGGGGGGGGGGGGTGGGGGGGGGGGGGATGTCGGGTGGCACGCGAACTATTTGGGTGGCACGCGTTATATATTGTTAACATATTTTCCCATTATGTTGTTTTTGTTTCGTCAAATTATTGACGAAAATGTGCCCCGCCTCCCCCTCCCAACCGTCCTCAAACTACTCCACTCTCATTTGTGTAAAAGTATTTATATGACTTGGCATTTAATAGAGGCAGGCTACTTAAACAAATTCTTAGTTCTCAATCTGCGTATAATATATTACGATATTTATAAAGCATTTCATTTGGTAGGCTATACAGTTTGGTAAAACTGTGTGATTGAAGTTTATATTGTATATTTTGTTGTAATATTTGTAAAAAGGGTATTAACTCCGAAGTAAGTTCACCCTGGCTACGCTTGCGTCAAATCACTGTTTACGACCTTCACCCATCAATATATGAAGAGCTTGATTTCAAAACGCGCTAAATCCGTTTTTGTTTTACTTTGGATCAAAGCAGGTTTCTTTTCCAAACGTTTCTACAGACGGCCTATGGGAATATGAAAAGAAATCGTTCCATTTGTTTTATGAATATTGTGTACTTTGTCCTCAACTTTGGACTTCTAGAGAGCTACGTAGATTACCAATGGTCTGATATCGCAAATTGATTAATGTTATATGGAAGTTTATTTAGCGCCTTTTGGAGATAAGCTCTTCATATATAACACACTCAACTTGCACTATATCGATGCCATGACCTTATTTGATATTACAATGCTTCCACAAACCATATACCTAGTAGGTCTATGCACAAACTAAGCATCAATAATTAGTGCAAACGCATATTTGTGTATGGCTCGTTAAATCCCCGTTAAATCTTGGTAAAAATAAAACTTGCGCATCTGTACCTAATGGAAGTTTTTTAATGAGTGGAAGCTCTTTTGGTGGGCGTATTATTTGTTTTATTTTAACACATCCCGATACAAATAACAATCAGTTGCCATATATAATTTGTCAGGTAGAGTTAATTTATCTTGTACTATGAGATTATATTGTCCTTTGGCAGAAATAGTTGGAGGTATTCGCAAATTTCAAGAACAATAAATGTCTACATCTTTTCCATCGAGTTGTCTATTTCTATAGCGGTATTAACAGGATTGCGTAGTTTTATCAAGTCATTAACGAGGAGTACACAATAAGTGTATTATACTCTGCGCTCAGTCTTAATATTTACCCATTCCTGGAGACAACTTGTGTATTGTTACCGACATAATCGCCATCCAAACATACGGAGAGGAACTTCGAGCTTCGACGAGGAGATATGGAGCGTGGTCAGCTAATTGTCATCATCTTCGGCGTCGCGGTCGTCACGGGGGCCGTAGTGTGCGCGATCGCCATTCCGTTGTCGATCAATAAACGCGACACGGCGGATGACCAGGCGAGGTTGTACATGCAGCAGGTTCCACTAGTTGACGGGTACGTATCCCACCACATTTGAATAGACATCGATCGATGGACATCGTTTTTTGTTATTTCGGAAACCCGATAAAGAACTACAATTCCTTTTGATCAGTATTCCGTTCAATAGGCTACTCCTCAAAACAAATTAAGCAGTCAAGATAATGTCAAGCGCTTTACATTTGTCATCGCTACAACTTATTTGTATGATTATTCTAAGAATGGGCTATTTAGGTTATTAACGAATTAATTTATTAAACTCGGTGCTATTTGTGTACTTGTAAGCTAGTCGATCATTTACATTTTGTGCTGTAATTGATTATGTTTGACTATGTGGCTCTGCTCATGAGGAACGAGCTACCTCATTTCATGAAATAGAATACAAGAAGAAAAATGGGGGGGGGGGTAACATACAAAATAACTTATGAAGTATAATAGTATTGCCTTTATTTATCATTCGGGCCAATGGGGGCAGTAGAACAGGCAGGAATTCGCAAATGGGAGGGGGTCATTCCATGTCAAATCACCCAAAAAAAAGTGAAAATTTTCATCGCACCCCCTTCAAATTTGCTCATGATATTTCAACCTCGAAAAGCGAAAATATTTAAGTTTTAGCCCAATCCGCCCAACGGATTTGGCGCTATGGTTGATTCTTATGGGGGAGTTTTGTAAGAAATGGGCGTTGGCACCATTTTTCAAATGGCAATTGTCTATTAACCGTTGGGTCAATTTATGTTGTGATAGTGCCATTAGACTAGGGATGTTATATGCAATACATTTATGCCACTTTTTTCGTGCATGAGTTTGGATACGATAACCTTTGACCTTAGTCTTTGACCTTCCGTTTTACCTCGTGGATCAAATAATTTTGAGAATTTGTTTGGCTTAAATGTTGTCTTGATATCATTTCTACAACATATGAAAGAATTGGAGATATAATTTTTCTTGTTTTTTCTACAGACTTGTTTTAAGTTTGCAAATTTCATGTAAAATTGAATTATTTTAGACCTACACCCATGTCCAAGAATTCTATAGGGGTGTATCATGTATGAAAACGACCTATTCAAAGTCATGATTAGAGCCTATTCACACCCTGGCTTACCACAGTTAAATAAACCTGCTAATCCCAATACAATAGAAATCCAGACAAATGGCATCTATTGATGTTCCAATGATACCAACCTGACAAGGGCCCTGTTTCAGAAAGAGATAAAATCCATTGTGAGCCAGATCAAATGTTCTTAAGGCACACATCTGATTGGTTGAAATGCAGAAAATGTCTCTCTTTTCCACAGGGCCTAGGTGTAGATCTGTTTTTGAATACAATCTTTCAAGTTCAAGTTCAAAATGAAAACTTGTACATAAATCATGGGGGCAAATATCTACAGGAATTTCATGTTTCTATGCACCATAAATTGCAATAGTTATGCAATAATATATGCAATAGTTACATGATTTGCAATCTGTAAAAATTCAAACACAAAAAGTAACTACCCCCTAGACAACTGCTCATAATTTCATAACCAACAATTGTTTCAAGATGTCATCTTACTACAATATTTCTACATTTGTTTGTACATGTTGTGTGGAAATGAGAGATAGCTGAATGAGCACAGCTAGATTAAGGACAAATGACCAAATTTCAAAAGTCACAAGAACTTGCACATGCCTGTCCATTTTTTTGTGAAACAGCACATACTTATGCATTATTGATGGTTTGTGAAACAATGCTGTTTGATTTTCACACAAAACAACTGTAGAAATATTGTGGTAAAATTACATCTTGAAACAATGATTGGTTATGTAATTATGAGCAGTTGTCAAGGGGGTAGTTACTTTTTGTGTTCAATTAGTTGGAAAGAATCAGGTTTGAATTTTTACAGATTGCAAATCATGTAACTTAATTGCATAAAATGTTGCATAGAAACATGAAATTCATTGAAAAGGGATACCTGTAGATATTTGCTTTCATGATTGATGTACAAGTTTTGGATATTTGCTTTCATGATTGATGTACAAGTTTTCATTTTGAACTTGAACTTGAAAGATTGTATTCAAGAAAAGATCTACACCTAGGCCCTGTTGCAGAGAGAGACATTTTCTGTATTTCAACCAATCAGATGTGTGCATTAAGAACATTTGATCTGGCTCACAGTTGATTTTATCTCTTTCTGAAACAGGGCCCTTGTCATAGGAACATCAATAGATTCTATTTGTCTGGATTTCTATTGTATTGGGATTAGCAGGTCTATTTAACTGTGGTAAGCCAGGGTGTGAATAGGCTCTAATCATGACTTTGAATAGGTCTTTTTTCATACATAATACACCCCTATAGAAATTCTTGGACATGGGTGTAGGTCTAAAATAATTCAATTTTACATGAAATTTGCAAACTTAAAACAAGGCTGTAGAAAAAACAAGAAATAATATATCTCCAATTCTTTCATATGTTGTAGAAATGATATCAAGACAACATTTAAAGCAAACAAATTCTCAAAATTATATGATCCACGAGATAAAACGGAAGGTCAAAGACTAAGGTCAAAGGTTATCGTATCCAAACTCGCTCATGCATGAAAACAAATTGCATAAATGGATTGCATATAACATCCCCAGTCCAATGACACCATCACAACATAAATTGACCCAACGGTTAACGGACAATTGCCATTTTGAAAAATGGTGCCAACGCCCATTTCTTACAAAACTCCCCATAAGAATCGACCATAGCGCCAAAACCGTTGGGCGGATTGGGCTAAAACTTAAATAGTTGAGCTTTTAAACGTTGAAATATCATACATACCAAATATTAGCAAATTTGGAGGGGGTGCGATGAAATCCGTTTGGGTGATTTGACATGGAATGACCCAGGGGGAGGGGGTTGGGGGTGTAATGCCCCTCATGTATTACTGTAATACAACTCTGAGTACAATTGACCCGCCTATGCTCAAGCAAAGCAAAATCAAACAAATAATATCAGGACTTCTACTGCAATCGCGGATCCATTTCAAAACTTAATTTTTAAAACTAAATAGACATGCAACAGATTTGCTATTGAACTATAATATCAAAGTCAAATGCAATGTCCTTCCGCATGTATGTGGGCATATTATAGCATAGTAAACAAATATACCATGCACTGAGAGCCTCTAGTTGAAATTATGGATTCCGAGGTGACAGGAAAAGCACTATGTTCTGAGGGTCGTAGACCCGAAGAACATAGTGCTTTTTTCTGTCACCGAGGAATCCATAATTTCACTAGTGGCTCGAAGTAGTGCATGATATATTTGTTTTATATCCTTCGCATAATCATAATCATCGCAAAAACAAATGATTTCAATTCAATTAAAGAAAAGTATAAAGTAAAACTAAACATTGATCATGGAACCATCACTGCACTGACTATGTTATGTTTGTGACACTGACCCCCTTTGCGCAATAGTCCTAGCGCAGAGCGCGTATTGCGCTATCTTTCCATTCATGGTTACGCACCTTAACAACTAATGCGCACCCAAATGCAAAACGCGCGCATCAAAGTGAATAATTAACCTGCTTTACATACTACACACGTGTCATTGTATGGAGAAAATACATTACACATACAGCTAGTGCAGTGCACACCGCGGCCGATTGTTAAAATGACGAATTAGTGTCACGACCACAGAAGGACAACGATGCACAATGTGCACCATTGTCGTAATTTTTTAATTCGAATACCGCTACGTTATACATGAAATGCATCTCTAGAATATTCTTTGGAACTTATTGATATTCACGGGTGAAAATATGCTGTATTTCTTTAAAAAAAAACTCTTTGAGAAATCTCGTCGAGCATCTTTCGCAAGCTAAAACAAGACCTCTGCTCGCAGGGAAGTTTTATAACACGCATCTCTCTATGGGCTCAATATGATCACCCGGCGTCTATGACGTCATTCATGGAATAGCATTTACTATTCCATGAATGACGTCACGCATAGCACATTTTTCTCCATGGGCATTACTATGTTTGGTCACATGATGCTATGTAGACCAATCACTGAACAGAATTTCATTCATGTAGGATATAATGCATAATACTTCAGTTTCAATAGTCCTATAACCATTCAGCGCAGAAAATAAGGGTTGTATTAGTCCAGTGTTAGCTCTGTTCGTGTTATGATTGTACTTATGTGTATAGGTATCAAATAAACGTAGTCAACATAAAAATATACTGTGTATTTCCCCCCCCACCCCCCACCCTTTTTGCGAACAATGATTGCAACGCACTTTCAGAATATAATGGCAACGATCATACATATTGGTTGATAGTGCATAGTACTTCAGTTTCAATAGTCCTTTAACCATAAACCGGCAGAAGATAAGGGTTGTATTAGTTCAGTGTTAGCTATGTTCGTTTTATTATTGTAGCTTATATGTGTACGTGTGTAATACAAACGTGTTGAATTATTCTGACCTTTAGTCATTTTCACTGGTTGTGTGCATAGTTCAAATAGCAGGCCAACATAAACTCCCTAGACTATATCACTAGCTACTGACCGTAGAGGCGCAGCTATATAAAGGGCGGGCCAACACCACGCACCACTCCTGATGATTGTACTACTAATACATGTATTTACCCCATCACTGCTTCCCCTCTCCCCAACTCCAAGTCAGGGAATCGGAACAAACATGTGTAAGGTTGTTTGGTATTTGTACTAGTGTACTGTCCCCCTTTTCGCGAAAAGTATTGCAAGTGCACTTTACCATATAGAGACAGATCATACATATTGGTGAACAGATCAATCTCGTTGATTGGAATAATGAGTTTTGCCGCCATCTAGCGGGCTAAGCGCGTAGAGGTGTGAACACGTACAGCTTGGTCTAACATTGTCTAAACTAGAGTACTAGACTATAATTATGTGTACGATATGCTGCCCCTTCTAAGACCCAGCCCACCCCCCTCGTATCTATGCCATCCTTTGCCTACACACACACACCCCCAATAATACACGGCTAAACCACCACATGTCCCCTGAAAGATGTACTTTTATTTCGACATGTCCGCAGGAAGTTTGAGGGCGGCCATTATTTACTTAGATAGTAAAAGTTTTATTGAAACACGTCTGTTTACTTACTTTCTAAATATCATTACACAATTATACCAATAAACGACTTTGCAGACATATACAAATGCCTACCGACCACCTAACCTGACGAGGTCTTTTCCGATATGTCCGCAGGAAGTTTGATGCATAGGCATAGGAGGGCAGGGGGGGGGGGGGGTGGGGACTGGCGGGACAGCAGCCTCCCTGGAGTTTTGAAAATGGCCATTATCGGCAAATCGTGTCACAGTCGGGCAAATCCATGTCATATTCGGGAAAAATAATGTCTTATTTAGGAAAATCATTTAATAATCGGGCAAAATCATGTTACATTCGGGCAGTGTCATATTTATTTTCAGGCAAAATCATCTCACATTCGTGTTATTTTGGACTAAAGAATTGAAAACATGTAATTTTCCGGCATCAAGAAACGAGGTCTTTTAAACAAAGTTTTGTTTGCTTGTCAGGTGAAAATTTGACAAATCCGGCAAAATACATCTAATAAGCCCTCTCTGAAAGGCACGTGTCCCTACGCCAATGGTTTGAGGGACGGCTAGTTTAATTAAATTGTAAATAAAATTTGAGTTGGAGCACTTCTGTATACTTACTTTAGAAATATCAGGAATGACCATTTACCAATGACCCTACTTTTTGAAGGGCAAACCATTATGGAGTATGTATGGAGTATAGAATGTTGTACCCTATAAACTAGATTAGGACAAATCAGCCTCCTGATAGGCAATGGAATACTTATTTTGTATCCTCACGATATAAATTTAGGCTAACGCTCTCCCTACAACCATTTCATAACGAACATTTCTTTCGACTGCTGGCTGACCGAAACAGAAGTGTTTTTTTAGTTGGTTTAGTTTCTTCTTCTTTGGGATTGAATAACGCTTTCGGACCAGTATAAACAAAACGGCAAACGCTCATTGTGAATATCAAGGCCCTGTACGGGCGTGTTTCCTTTTCTCTATTTTGTTACATATAGGCATAACGATTTGCCGATAAAACTGAAGAGGAAAAGGAACAATGAGCTACAAAACATCAACATTGATAGTGACTTGTCGTCTGACGGATTTCACACGGACATCCTCGACTCAGACAAGGCCTAGTTGGAGCACAGGTAAGCCTATGGCAATTTTTGGTTCGGGGCGGCACACCTAAATAGTCCAACCTAGTTTTCCTCCCTATGTTTCGTATTGATTTTGCCGAATTATAAAGGGCACGCCCTCTCCCCCCCCCCCCCCTTCATCCATACCGTAGCTATGTCACTGCCAGTGACAAAACCGTCGATATTTGTATATCGACGGACAAAACCAGTCCAAAGGAGAAAAAAAGGATGTGGGGTATTTCGCTCACCGACTCTACGAAGAGATTTATTTGCTACAAATTGTATTCGGTGTTTTGAATTATTGATTTCCCTTCAAGGATGGAGGAGAAGGGTGCACGGGTCAACGCGTCGTCGATTCCATGAGCTTCAGATATTATCTCCGCTACAGCTAGGCCACCATAAGGCTAACATCATCTGCACCACCCACGCTGAAGAACAGCCACGTGGTTGAAGTTTGGAACTGAGCTAAAATAATATGAAATATAAACGAATTTAATTTAAAGAAACGGAACACAATCTTCTTCAGCTTGTCCAGTTTATTGACAACAATACAGGGCGATTTAGCCCACGAAATGCTAAACAGAGACCCGGAATTTATGAAAGAGCTTCATAAATGTATTCAAATTTCAATGGAAACAATGTTCATGTAGGCCAGCTATCTATGTAGACCCCGCCCCTCCCCCCCCCCCCCCAAAAAAAAAAAAAATAATAAATAAATAAATAAATAAATAAATAAAAATAAATAAATACAAAATAAATAAATGAAAATAATCATAATTATAATCATAATAATAATAATAATAATAATAAATAATAATAAATAAATAAATACATAAATAAAATAAATAAACAAACTGTGAAGTACAAATAGAATAAATAAATAAATACATAACTATTATTTCTGTCATTGCACTTGGTCGCAGTTCTGGGCGGCATACACACATTGCGACTCCCAGTACATGGACCGCGATCAGACACGTGCTAGGGACCAGTTTGACGTCATACAAGAGATGGTCGATGCATTACCCGGAGACATTTGACTTCGTCACCACGGCACAAGGTACAATGATGTTTGACTCTTGAAGACATTTTTTTGAAAATTATTGAAAATATTGCCTGTTCAGAACCGTTTCGTTTATGAATTCTTAAAATTGGAGTGCTATACATCAGGCTAAAAAGCTAACTTATTAGTGCATTGTCGTGCATTTACTATGTGTTAACTTCGCACAGTCATCTTGGTATACCATGCATTCGTTATAGACCCAAGTCAGAAATGTCCGAGTATTACCAGGGTTCCACACGGGTTAATTTACCATTTCATGGAGATACTTATAAAATATACATTGGTAGTTCTTTTCAAAGCATTGTAGCTTTTGTGAAACGAAATTATTGAACAATAATGGTGTAGTATCGAATTCAATCTGACAGGTATCGAGGATTCCCATGGCAACGGGAAGATCGCGTCTCTGATTGGTGTAGAAGGAGGACATAACATCGATAGCAGTATGGCAACACTGAGGGCCGCTATATGAACTTGGCGTTCGCTACATGACCATCACACACAGCTGCAACACACACCGTGGTAACACATGCATGGGCGTTAAGATCAAGTGAGGAACTGGGGAGGGCGGGTGGCGTGATCAGGCGGAGGTTGGTCGGTTGGTATCTTATTTGGTTGGTTGGTTATCTTATTTGGTTGTAACAGACGCGGTCAATCAATTATGATTATTAAATCGGTCTTTAGATAAGCCCATTTCATGAGACAGAGCGCATGGCCGAAACCGGGCCAATATGTGCGAAGAGCACAGCTTGCGCTGACCAAAAGAGACAAGAACACCTCTGTCACGGCGGGAGGACAAAAAGAGACAGTGGACTGGATGAGGTGGGGGGGGGGGGGGGGGGGGAGGGGGGGGGGGGGGGGGCATGATCAGACGGAGGATGTGCACCTCTGTCGAAATGTGTCAAGCAAACCTCGGGTAAGTTTTCATGACATATTCTGAGAGGGGCAGCTAACAAGTGACATTAAACCTTACCCTAGCTACGCATGTGCACAGCGCGATGCAGTACTTCTTGAAATAATGTTTATATGAATTGGTGAATGCTTGACGGCCCATGATGTCGGGGTAGCTAAGACCAAAAACAGAGCATTCGTGTTTGGTCTTCCATGAGGAGATATATTGTGTAAATGGTATAAAAATAGGAACAGAGATCTTCGGAATTATTTGTCTTTCCTATTTTGTGTCGTATCTGTCTTCTCAAATAGGGCGGATGAATGGAAAGAGACTGCGAATCCGAACCCAGAGCATAATGGACTTACCGAATGGGGAAAGGTAATTATATTATAACAAACTGTTGTTACAACAACAAAAAACAGTTAAATAAGCAGCATTAATGCAGGCTATAATCATTATTATCGTTCCCTTTCTTTTCATCAGGATGTTATTATTATTTGTATTATTATTATTTGTACTATCATTATTATTTAGTAGTAGTAGTAGTAGTAGTAGTAGTACTAGTAGTAGTAGTAGTAGTAGTAGTAGTAGTAGTAGTAGTAGTAGTAGTAGTAGTAGTAGTAGCTATAGTAGGAGTAGAAATAATAATATTATTATTATTATTATCATTATTATAAACAACACTTATAATAATAATGATACAAAATAATAATAATGAAATTTAAAATGTAAAAAATATAATGAAAATATGATAATGGTCATAATAAATATTACAAAAATAATATCAACAATAACATCAATAAACACAACAGAACGCTTTACAGACAAGCTGTATATCGAATAAGCAGCATTAATGCAGGCTATAACTATTCTTATCGTTCCCTTTCTTTTCATCAGGATGTGATTCGCGAGATGAATCGCCTGGGCATGCTAGTTGACCTATCACACGTGTCCGAGGAGACCATGTCAGATGCTCTGGCCACCAGTTCAGCACCGGTCATCTTCAGCCATACCTCGGCCTACGCTCTCTGCAATCACTACCGCAACGCACCGGACTACATCCTGGAGAGAGTGGTAGGATTGATGGATAAATAGATGGATGGGTGGATGGATGGATGGATGGATGGATGGATGGATGGATGGATGGATGGATGGATAGATGGATGGATGGATGGATGGATGGATGGATGGATGGATGGATGGATGGATGGATGGATGAGTAGATGGAAAGATGGATTGACGGATATATATACAGTATGTACGGATAAATGTAATAGGGGAGAGAGGGGAACAAACGGAGGAAGTGATGACTAAGAAGACGATTAAAGATGCTCTCCATCACAGCATCGGTCATCGTCAGCCATACCTCGGCCTACACTCTCTGCAACTACCACCGAGAGTGGTAGGATAGATGGGTGAATTATGGATGGGTGGATGGATGGATGGATGGATGGATGGATGGATGAATGGATGGATGAATGGTTGGATGGGAGGAAGGATGGATGGATGGTTGGATGGGTGGGTGGATGGATGGATGGATGGGTTGAGGGATGGAAAACTAATTAATTGATACATGCATGAATGAATGAATGAATAATTGAATGAATGAATGAATGAATGAATGAATGAATGAATGAATGAATGAATGAATGAATGAATGCTTGAAGGAAGGAATAAATGAATGAATGAATGAACGAACTAATGCAAAGATAAATTAGTTATTGAATGAATGACCGAAGAGGTAGATGGCTTATTAAATGCATGGATTAATGACATGAATAGAGTGTCATACGTTTTTGATGTCACGTTAGTTCCGGTCAATTGCAGTCACACCTAGACTTTCGTTCTCTGCAAACTCTATTTTAGGACTAATGAATGAATCAATGAATCAACCAACTAATCGGTCATCAATTTTATTATTTCATCCTTTATGCCTGCATCGATATTAACCAGTACATAAATTAACCGCAAGATTGATTGATTGATTTAATTCGTGAATACATTAATTGACTCATGACTGTATTATCGTTCTATTGTGCATTTTAGATAAGCTCATACGCCAATTTGGCTTAATTATTGTATACAGCTATTTTAAAATTTCTTATGCTTTTATTGTATTTTTTTCAGAAAGAAAATGGCGGGGTCGTCATGGTGAATTTCTACACCAAATATGTCAACTGCCCTCCAGCGAACGTATCGGCTGATGATACTTATGCAACACTGGCTCAAGTAGCAGGCAAGCTATTTTGAATTATGATAGTTATTATAGATAGGACTTGGTACTTAATTTAACCAAACGAATATTTATAACTAATGTGTGTTGGGCGAGGTATAGAAGATCGAATCAAGGACCTCGCCTTCAGATAGCAACAATCGAGTTATACACATCTGATTCCAGGAAATTTTCCCCACTTTATGTCGGAACTAACATCATACCTAAGATGTCAGCATCAAAACCATCATTATCATCATCATCATTATCATCATCATCGTCATCTTCGTCATCATTGTCATCATCGTCAATGTCATCAACGTCATCATCATCATCATCCCAATTATCACCATCACAATCATCTTCTTCATCATACCCATCATCATCACCGTCATCATAATCATCCTCATCATAATCGTAAACACCATCAACATCACCGTTCGCACCATCATTATCACCACCAGCAACATCATCATCATCATAATCATCATATTATTTCAAATTTCATATTATTCTCCTTCATGTATTATAGATCATATGGATCACATCAAGGCTGTATGTGGCTGGGAGTGTGTGGGCTTCGGCGCCGACTTTGATGGAGTAGGCTTGTAAGTTGACATGCTATTTGTTTTCATTTTAAAGGAAATTTAAATTACTTTTATTTGTTAGAATTGTTGGCAGTCACAAAAACGGTTAAGTTATTGAACAAATAATAGATATTCCATTTACTGGCAACAAATTACAATTTAAATCTATTAGGACGCTATTCAGACAGCCCATTTTCCTTTAAATATTGTAAATGTGATTTGTTTCAACAGTCAACATTCATCAGAAGGGGTATCAGAGTCAATTATACACAGTCAAACCTGCTCTAGCGAGCATCTGCCTATTAAGACCACCTGTCTATTAAGACCACGAATGTTGACTCCCCAGGGAGCAGTTTGCATCTACGGTTCATGTACATGATGTATCTGTTTATAATGACCACCTGCTTATGAAGACCACGTTTTTCTCTCCTTTGGGTGGTCATTAAAGACAGGTTACACTGTATTGACTTTGTTTTATTTTCAGCAATGCCTAGATATCGTGAATAAAAGTGAACACAGCAACATGTGACTAGTGTAAATGTGTTGATATTTCATCCAATTCTGCTGAACAGATTGTGATTGTAAAATAAATTTGTTTTGTTTTCAACTGGCATATGATTTTGCAATTCATACATTAAGTCTTCCTTTATCTCGCAAAAAATTATTTGTTCCAGTGCCCAGGCATGTAAACTAGAATATGGTACTCTCCCTTTAAATTAATCCCACTTTTAAATGGTCTGCGTCGTCGAGATAAGGAAACTTTGAAAATATGTATATGGACCAAATGTGCCTTATCGGGAATTACAGCGACCATGTTCCCTTTCTTTTAACTAAAATAAAATTATGTATTCAAAACAAGATTTAAACAGACCATACATACTATTTGTTAAATGTTAAAACTCTTCTATGTTAATACAGCCTTCCTGAGGGGCTTGAGGATGTCTCCAAGTTCCCCGATCTAGTGGCCGAGTTGATCGGACGAGGATGGGGTGAGGAGGAGGTGAAGGGGGCCATAGGCAACAACCTCATCAGGGTGTTCAGAGCTGCGGAACAGGTAATATTACCACACCCAAAACAATAAACAATATAAAGAACAATTACATACATATACAACAAAAGAAACAAAGAACAACAAATAAAACAAAACAAAGTTCTCATCTAGTTGCTGAGCTGAATAAACGAGGATGTGGTGAAGGGAGCCATTGGTAACAACCTACTCAGAGTGTTTAGAGCTGCGGAGCAGGTAAGATCCTCCCCCCGCCCCTCCACACACACACACACACACACACACACACACACACACACACACACACACACACACACACACACATAACAACGAAAAGAACTCACAAAACAAGCAAACAAATAAACCCCGACATTTGAAGAAGAAAAAACAGCCAAACTAAGTTTTCCATGCAGTCGCCGAGTTGATCAGACGGGGATGGGGTGAGGAGGAGGCGAAAGGAGCCATTGGCAAGAACCTTATCAGGGTGTTTAAGATGTGGAGCCGGTAAGATTACCCCCCCCCCCCCCCCCCCCCCCAACAACAACAATAAACAACAATATAAACAAAACAGTCACATACAACAAAAGAAACAAATAACTCGCAAACAAATTAAACCAAGTAAAGTGACACTGTATAACTGCTGAATTAATCACAACAACAACACAACAAAGAACAGGTAAACAAATACAATTTAAAAATCCCCCATCTCTTTGCTTATTATGCAGTAGTTTAGCGTCTTCGGACCGATTTCAGAATGTTACGGGGCATGTATGTATTCTAGTTATTTCTTGATTTTATTAAGGGCTTTCCTAACATGCCTAATGGTTTATTGTTTTTGTTCAGCTATTTGGGGGCACTTGCCCACCCCCCCCCCCCCTCCCTCCCCCTCCCCCACCCCCATGCCCTCAGCGCTATGCCACTGGTAATAACTTACATGATGCCATTTTGTATCCATTTTTTCTGACCGGTAAAACGCTCCTTACAAAGGTGAAAACCCTCATTATGTTTTATAAAGTGTTTTATTTTATAAGATCAGTATATTAATCATGATATGTGTCATAATATATCTTCGTCTCAAAATTTCCTCCCTGAATATTAGGAGAGTGCGAGGCTCCGAGCGGCGGGCACCCTCCCTGCTGAGAACACGATGCCCCGGGACAGCGGGGCAGAGGTCAACAACACCTGTAGGACCTATGTCTACAACCCGCCGACTCAGTAAACTGGTTATGCGTGTAATTCGTCGAGTGGGAAAATGAAGGACGCTAGAGTCACCTTTTGTGTTTGTTTAATACATTGCAATCATGTTATAGGATATGAAGCCTTGTATAAACCAAAATTAACCCTCTTAATATTAGAACCTGTATTAAAATCCCGAAAATTGTAAATATTTGAAATACGTATGGCTTGTATCTCATATGGGAGGGCCTACACGAAATGGTATGCAGAACTCAATTTAGCCAGGAATCGAGTTACCGCCCTTCCTACAGCTCTCAGCAGACAAGTTATGTCGCAATATTAAAGTGATGCCTGTAAAGTGTCAGATATTGCACAAAATGACATTTGAGACTTCAATCCTATATCAATATCATTGTAAAATACAATTGAAAGATTTGTGAAAGTTTGAAAGAAAACGAACACTGTTTACCTAGTGAAAAAAACGAATATTGAGTTCATATTTTATCACCGAATACTGATGGTCTGCCATACTTTTGTCGCAGTAATGAATGATCCGTTTTAGATATTCGCACCCGTGTATTTTTACACACGTAGTAACATAATTCATGGAATTTGAACTCGCTCGGCTCAAAGTTCAATCTCCGGAATGTTCTCACGGGTGCTGCATGCGGACGTTCTCAGCTAAGACAATTGTACTTTTTTCAATTGCGTTGATTAACGCTTTAGAAATAATGATTTTCAATGATAATTATCTTCATACTAAAGGGACATTTGAAAAAATCAAACCCTATTTTATTCTTCTCTTACCATAAGCTAAACAACACGGTAGAAGAGAAACGAGGAAGCTCCAAGTAATTTTTGTGGATTTGGACACTTTACAGGTATGACTTTAAAGATGCTCAAAGAATCTTATGTTAGTTAATATTGTTTCATTAAAAATGCAAATATGCCTCTATAAACGTGTAAATTGACTTTAAGGGAGAGTTGAGTTTTGGTATTAAAAGGGAGTACAGTTTTAGTCAAACTTAATTTTAGTTACCAAAACATGCACCATTACATTACAAACTAATAGTTATAACTCCACCATGCTCGAAAGGTATAACAAATTTACAAACGATAAGCAAAAAGCCTGTTATGATTTAAAAAGAGTCATTAAAACTCAACAGGGCGCTTTCTACAAACTAATTGGTTTCAACCATATTAAATAAACTATTGTGCATGTGATGTTTTGTTGAAATAATGATTCGATAGAGAGATCATCAACGACTATTAAAAACATTTTTTTAATTTTTGAAAAGAGAAATAAGTTGTTTTAATTTGTTTAACGGCTGGTTCAAAATTATCGTTTTTTTGTGGGGCCCCAGAATTATTACAAATTATTATATTTATAGACGCTTCAGCCGCTTCTGAACCGATTATCTTAAACTAAAGTTTATTCTGTCATTAAAATGTTATGCTTTTTCAAATTTGACGCTCAGTTTTTCATTATCCCACAAAACACTTACTTTGTGTAGCGCCCTCTATACTAAAACTCAACTATCCCTTTAAATGTAATCATAATGTAGTGAATATTCATCGAGCCGTGTGGGGTATTATCGATATTGGGAGTGGAGATTTAGAGAATAAAACCACACGGAAACTGAAATGTGTCACTTCAAACACCAATGTGTATTAGGGATTTGAAGCCATTATATCACAGTTCAATTATATTTGAAAGGTTTCAAGTATACTATTACAATCATACTAATAATTGCATCATGTATACTGCTTATGTGTGGTATTGTAAAATCTTTCCTAAATCTCATCCTAGGAACTTTCCAAGAAATTCCTTCCTAAATGCATTTTGGAATACCAATTTCTTCCTAAGTCGATAATTTGCATTAATGTGCACACTTCTCAGGTTCTTGCCTAAACTTAGTTTTAAAAAAGTTACTTAGGAAGAAACTTAGGAAGAGTATTGGAATGCCATTAAGGACAAAATCATGTCTTAGGAAGAATTTCTGAGAAATTTTAGAATACCATACTATATGTTCATCTCAGTTAACCTAATTGCAAGCACTTCAGTAGCATAACTTCTGAGCAAAGTGTGAAATAAAGCAACCTGACAAAATGCCATGTTATGTGTTCCATGTGACCTTTATTCTCGACTGTTGAGCAATCAATCGAAACACTGTAAATATCGTATTTCTAATAATATCGATGGCAAACATGCATGAAATGAATCATAATGTTCAAGTAGAATACTTATATTATTTATTATAAAATTGTCTTATGTTATTGATATTTTTTACGACATTTATACATTTTCTCACTATACTTTGTTATATAAAGCATTACCAATACAATGAAATTGTATAATATTGATAATGGAATTAAAGGGGACCACCAGGCAAAGGACAACACATTATTATATGTTTTGGTACCGTTTTGTGATATCAAATGGATACCCAACATTTTGCAAAGGGTTGTGTAATTCATAATCAAAGCAATTAATTTCCACCACTTACGGAACCACGGCTATCTCGTGGTTCCACACGGACCAGGCATTTGCGAGTGCGCCAATGCAATTCACGCGTACGTCAATAGAATCCCGGATGATTCGTTCGCTCTGCATAGAGCGCCGCTGGTTGTTGTTGTTGTTGTTGTTTAATGTTTATTGGCGGTTCATTCAATTTGAATATTTTCGCCAAAAACTAAATATTATTTCATTCTTCTCATTTATTTTCTTTATTTTAATATTTTTTTTATTATTATTAAATACATATGTATATATTTTTTTGAAGTGCATAAACGTTTTCAGACCATCAATAAACAAAACCAAAACTAAAGGCATCATCGGGCCAACCCGGCTCGGTACGTTGAGCAGGCTTCTCAACTGACGAATCAGTCTAGGCCCCCCGATGCATGGAGATGCACTCTGGTCGCCTTCGTTTTTTTTGCACCTGCATCCGATTCCAAAAAACAAACACAATTATATATAAAATCAAAACAAATCATATTAACCAAGAACATACAGAGGTAGCAAACATTTTTGGGCTTTGTAAGTGAAAGTGCAAGGTGCAGGGTGTAATTTACTAAATATTTTCATACATGTCATTAATTTTGAGCAAAATTTATGGTGATCAAAACCGTCTTCAGTTTCCTGCATAGATATCCTATTAACAGTCTCTGTACCGGCTTGAGCATGCATATAATTTTACGTGTTTCAAAACTTATACAATATCACTACAAATGTTTATTAATACCATTACTACAATATAAACATTTCCTTTATATCTCACCGAGGCCCACCTCTCACATCGGGACTCCCGCCGCATAAGTGGTCGTAGGCCTCTTAAAAGTAATTATAAGACGAAACCAAAATAAATCAAATAACTTCATGCATTTATATACCAAAATTATAAACAATTTCCTTTTTCTTTCTTTTTTTATAACAGGGCCCACCTCTCACATCGGCTCTGCTCGCATAATAGTCTGCGCATTCAGACCGCATGACCGCATGGCTGAGAATGGTGATGCATTTTCCAATTTATTTTTTTTTTCTGAAAACATATTTTTGTGAACTTATTGAAGGAGTGGAATACTAAAGATGTTACCTTTCTATAAAAATATTATTATTTTTGGGTGGTGGTACCCTTTAAGTTTAAAAAAATCGTATTGTTTCTTCTTGTACTGTACATGTATTACAATAGTAATCGTTGGTTTGACAACATTCGCTTTGTTTTTGACAACTTAACCTTTAAAAGGTCAGATTTTAGAAAAATATAAATCAACCCATTTCCATTACCTTCAAACCCTATACAAATTATGTCATACACAGCATATTTCTTCAAACCATTACTTGTTGATAAGTGACATTGACTGAACGTCCGATTTCAGTACATGTATACTTTACACTAATTTATGATAATGCACCAAATTTGAATATCCTTCTTAATCCATGTCGTACATGTTGCTTAATAATGTTTGTATCTAACTGTATTCCACATTCTTCTCTAATAATTGTGTAACAAGCCCAATATCAAACATCTACAGTCACTGTGATAACAAGACAACATAATTAGTGTTGTATCATTTTGTGTTGGCAAATTTTCATCTGTCCTGTACACAAATCAAGCATGAATTATGTTGAGTGTTGTGCACCTGGTATAGTATTGGGGTTAATGCAACGTCAGTGGTAATGGTGTGAAAATAATAGAATGATTAACTTCACACACCGGAATAAAAAGATAAGCAACGACGAAAAGTATAAGTGTGTTGGTAATAAAATACTTACTTCCGATTATGTTAAAATACAAATCAAACGACAACAAAATCTGCCTCACCTAGCAAGTATAACATACCGTAATATGGTATCATTCCCTTCTGCCTCGTATATCATGTATAATTATCGTATGCACTAGAGTTCCCTTTTGGCTAATTGTGTATATACGAATTAAAACAATATCTATCTAACATAAAACGTATAATTATATTGTGTGTTAAAGATCGTATGTGTTGTTGTATTATAGTTTGCCGTTCTGATTATTTTCATTTTGTACACATCAAACTCACACAGCAAAACAAGTTGCATCAAATTTTATCATATCACAAGTATGTGACGGCAACTTGCCATCCATGTCATTATGTACACGTTAAAACCAGATAATGACACTTAGCTTTACTGGTAAGCTTACATGATCATGATGATAAAAAGTAAATATATCGTAGAACCACATATTAAACAAAGTCACAAAACATATTAATCTTTAGATTACTGAATGAAGCTTTCGATGTGTATCCACACAGCAAAACAAGTAGTAATTCAATGCAAACATATCCTTCTGGTTCTTGTCATTACCTACACATTGGAACCAACAACAAAACAAGTTGTTTATCATATCACAATATTTTTTTCCGAAAAAATATCCCTTCTAGTCTATTTCCTTATACACGTTAAAACCAGATAATACCAATATATACAAAGTATGTATGTCGTAGAAATATAAAAAAATCACAAAACATAAAATGTTTTGCTAAATGAAAGAAGCTTTCGATGTGTATCAACACAGCAAAACAAGTTGCATATATCATATTTCTAGTATTAAAATCGGATTCAAAGATCCCTTCTCGTTCATTTCATGTTGTACACGTTGAGACTATGTTACACATTTAGCTTAGCATTTTACATAGAAAGTTTAAATCTCACATGCGTTACCTATTTACCAAGAAAAACATAATAAAACGAACTATACAATATACGTCATGTTTAACTATCATTAGCATTACCACTTCCTCTTAGCTAATTCCTTATTTCTTATAAAATATAAACACTAAATAACAAATTAAGTGCAACTATATATCACATTATATGTATAATTATCCTAGTTTTGACATCCTTAATAATTTAACCATTTAAAGGAGTGTTGTTGAAAATGAACACAGTCATACATAACCTTTGAACATTATGCAAATAATATCATACAAACATATTTTTCACATTTATTTTTTGGTTGTAACTGAATTTTGGAATTTAGAACGGTCAAAACTTAAACAATTTGCAATAATAATACAACAAAAAATTGTACCAACCTGCTTATTCCATGTATTATATGGTTTGTATATTTGCTATATTTCAATTTATTTCTCTTTTTTTCTGTTATTCATATATCAAAAGCACAGAATCAAGACTCTACAATGATAAACAGACCATATAACAAGGGTTAATCACTTAGTTTAGGGAAAAAAATGCCCATATGTCATGTCTGTCCTGTGCACTCATTAATTATGAAAATTTAACATCTTTGGTCCTGCTGCAAGTACAAACATTTCATAAAGGCTGGGCATAGCCATTCGCAGTTTATGGTTAATTGGACGGCCGATGTGCTCATTATGATCAACTACATGCGCCATATAAATATCCACAAACAATAACACTAAATATACCTATAATAACAAATTATGCAGTCTTGTAATCATTAAGGTATTTCCTTCCGATTATTAGTATGTGTTAATTTATAAGTATTTTCATACAAAATAAGAAGAAAACATCATTTGCTGCTGATAAGCCCCATCAATATAATGCTGTGGATTTCAATGTGTTTCTTTCTAAACAAAAAATGAGCCTTTCTGCATGACAGTAATTAACAGTCCCTTACGATGGTCCAGCGCTGAGAGGTTATTAGTGCAGTTCTCTCTCCCCAATGAGCATTTTAATATGATAACCTGAGGAATAGCGCTTTCGGACGAGTTTTGAGGAGGGGCACGCAAATGATGCGGGGCACACTTTTTGTATTTCTATTAATTTTCACTAATTTTCCCCTTATGTTTATCATGTTTCAGCCAAAGTATTAGCCCCCCGTGCCCCCCGCGACCTCGCCACTGCATTCAAAGGCCCGCATAAGAGGCATATACAGACATGTTTATATTGAGCTTCATCTTCCAAAAGGAGTATTTCTGTATGGTCCAGCGCTGAAGCGTTATTGTGCGTTTCTCTCTCACCCAGGATAATTTGAGGAGTACGGTAATTTAAAGTGGTACATTGGACCAGGCTTGTAAGTGTATTATTGTATGTATGTTTGAAAATAAAACTTTCTTTTTCGAAAAAGAAATATTATTATCTCTCTTAGCAGCTGGGTGTAGTGCTTTTAATAGATGTTTGATACTGTTATGTTAACTGCAATCTAGTCCATGCATACTGTTTATTTAACAGGCCCATGTTGAAAATATTTGTACTGATCATGTTATCCTGCCAAAATATGTTCTAATAAGTTACTAAATTAGTGCGTTTCTGTCTTCCAAAGGAAAATGTTTGAATAACAATCATTCAAAGTCTTGCACAGCGTTCCATTACCGTACTATGTATTAGAGCGATATCATCTCCCTAAAGAGCATGTCTACATGACAGCCTTTCACAAGTATGTCTGAGGTATAATCTTACGCATGCCAGTTTGTTTACTGTGCACGTTTTTCTGCAGGCTCTCCCTCGTCAGTGCTATCTCTAGTGCGTTTTCCTGAAATATACAACAAACAAGAGAATGTAAATTAAAAGTATCTACAATAATGTATCTGTTTTTGTATGAATTCAAATCAATTGATGTAAATAAGCAGGTCTCCTTAAACTGATTTGACTTGTAACATTACTAGTCAAAATAATAATAATAATAATAAAATGCATTTATATGGCGCTTTATACGGGTGTTTCTAAGCGCACTGGTGGTCTGTCTAAATAAGAAAACTAGTAAACACGATAGCATAAAAACAATACTAACACCAAAGTCAAAGTAACAATAAGAAATAACAAATACATGTTTAATACAATGATTAATAACTAACTGTGTGCGCCTCAAGAAAATTACAACTGCTTAAAAAGATGGGTTTCGAGGAGGATTTTAAATGATTCGATAGATGTGGCATTCTGAATATGGGGTGGGAGTTTATTCCAAAGGGTGGGGGCAATGGACGAGCAGGCTCGGTCACCATAACGATTTTTTGTACGTGGGCCATGAAGTAATTGGAGAGGGGAAGATGAACGGCGGGGCCTGGCAGAAGAAGAGGAACGAAGGGAGACTAGGTCTTGAAGATATATGGGGGCAAGATTATGTGTGATTTTGTATGTGAGAAGTAGGATCTTGAAAGTAATGCGGAAAGGGACCGGTAGCCAATGAAGTGAGCGGAGAACAGGGGATATATGGTCATGTTCCCTACTAAGGGTGACTAATCTAGCGGCTGAATTTTGGATACGTTGGAGGGGGGATATATGAGAAAGAGGGAGGCCGACACGGAGGGAGTTGCAGTAGTTCAGATGAGAGGAGACGAAGGCGATGACGAGTCGCTCAGCGGATGATTGGTCAAGCAGACGCCTGATCTTCCCTATTTTGAAAATACCCCAAGATGCAGATTTGCAGATGTTTGTGATATGGTGTCTAAGAGTTAAGTGTTTGTCCAAAGTAAAGCCAAGGACTCTAACACATTCAGAAGTCTTTATTACTCCATCCTGAGTGGTTAAACCTGCTAGAGGATCTGTACTCCTGAACTGTGACGTAAAATGGATGAGCTCAGACTTGTCTTCGTTCAGACGGAGTCTGTTGGTAGTGGACCAGGCTTTGACGTCCATGAGACATTCTCTCAATGAGTTAACAGCAGCAAACCTATCGCCAGGTGACATAGTTATGTAAATCTGAGTGTCATCGGCGTACATAGAGTAGTCGACACCACGATGGCAATTGATTATTCTTGCGAGAGGACCCGTATAGAGGAGAAAAAGCAGGGGGCCGGCAACGGACCCTTGCGGAACTCCACAGCTGAGAGAACTAGGAGTTGAACGGGTCCCATTGATTATAACCCTCTGTGTGCGGTCTTGAAGATATGACTTGATCCATTGGATGACAGTGCCTGTGATGGAATAGTCATTACTAAGTCGTTGTAGTAGCAAGGTGTGGTCGAGCGTGTCAAACGCTGCCGAATAGTCCAGAAGAAGAAGAGCAGCCTCATTGCCCTTGTCATCAGCAAAGAGGAGATCGTTGAGCACTATCAACAATGCAGTTTCTGTTGTGTGGATGCTGCGGTACGCTGACTGGTTTGCAGGAAGCAGATGGTTACTGTCCACATGAAACATTAGCTGATTAGCCACAATCATTTCAAGGAGCTTGCCCATTGAATGGCAGCTTGGCAATTGGTCGATAACTGCGGAGAACGTCGGGATCTAGGTTCGGTTTCTTCAACGGAGGGGAAACAAGATATATTTTAAATGGTATTGGAACTATACCCGATGACAATGATGTGTTGATGATGTTTGTTAGAACCGGAAGCAGTTCATCAAGGCAATCTTTGAGCAGCCAAGTTGGAAGAGGATCCAGACTGCAAGATTTCGGTGGAGCATGATAGCACGTCGAAGTTGAGCTTCAGTAACTGGCATAAACTCGCTCAGGTTTCAGTTTAAAGAGTTCCCAGGAGCTTGGACGGGTAACTCCAAACGATTAACATCAAATAAACAAAAACTTACAGAGACTTAATTAAAACCTAGCGGTTGTCATATACCTCGTTGTATTTTAATATAACAAATAACCTAGGGGCAAGGAACCGTTCTTTTCTTTTCGAATGTTTCTGTCGTTATGAATGTATCTGTGATTGAAGTAATTGGATTTTAATGTTTCTATTTATGTGCGTAAAATAAAGATCAATGTGTAAGCAAATATCACTTTGCATTTTCGACCACTATTTGGTCGTATAACAT
This sequence comes from Echinarachnius parma, assembly GCA_037951105.1. Taxonomy (NCBI): domain Eukaryota; kingdom Metazoa; phylum Echinodermata; class Echinoidea; order Clypeasteroida; family Echinarachniidae; genus Echinarachnius; species Echinarachnius parma. The sequence goes on along the minus strand of JBAMJV010004624.1, from coordinate 69,167 downwards.
TGAATTACCGTGACATTGTTTTTTATCACATTGATCAGTGGACATATCATACCAAAGAAATGCAGATTCTAACACTTATACTAGATTCCTTAATTCTGGCAAATGTAAACATTATATTAAAAACAGCATCCATGTTATAGTTTCTCCAGTAATTTCAACATTAAAGGAAAGTAAAAAATTATGCACTAGAGGTGCATGCGAAATCAAACTACGAATTTCGATTATCAATGACAAACTGTAAAATCTAAGAACGAACATACTTTGATTTAATGAGGGTCAGAAATATTGTCCTATTACTTGAGCAAAGAAAGTACGTTTAATTTGGACTCTGGTGAAAGTGTGGTTCACCGGCAATTGTGTGAATAATCAGCTAATTCAATTTTAAAATATGGTTGTTTTGATACGTCTACCATCATCACCAAGATGGCAACGTATCGAAGCTGGACATGTCAATTACTAGGTGAATGCATTGTATCGGGCATCTGTTTTGTTAATAATAAGAATAATACATACCATTTATTAGGCGCTTAATACGGTTGTTGCTAAGCGCACCATTGTCTGTCTACAAATTAAAAAGCAAAGCTTATAATAAACGATTAAGCGATTCATAATGTAATAATCCTGATGTTAAGTGTACATCTGTATCACTGCTCTGTGGGGACAATTCTTACTTGTTGGTAGATGGTCATCTGCGATTACGAGCAGACCAGTCCCCACCAGTGCCTCTCTCAGAGTGCGATGTTGGTCTTTTCTGGAAGTTCTCTCCCTCCAGTCAGAGAGCATTTTACTTGTTCCGTTCACCGTCACATTGCCACCAATTGTATTAGTTTCCATGAATTGCTCAACCTGTGGGCGTTTGAAGTGAAGTTTCAAACCTAGTTCCATCAGCTTCGAATTGATTCCTCCGATGTCTTTCGCGATCATGTGTAATTGCCCATCGGATATTCCCTCCGTTTCATTTACCGAAGGCCTATGTGAAACAATGTGAGTAATAAGAGGCGTAAATAAACATAAAAAGACATTAACCAAGATTAACACAATATGTGGTTCAAGTATGACAAGAAATATCAGCATAACCAAGTAGTATTAAATGAGCATGGATACTACCGAGCAATTTCCTTGCATCATGTGTGACCTGAATTACCGTGAACATTTAACATTTATCACCAATGGGATGTACGTAGCATCAGTGTAATAAAATTGATGAAATGTTTCCTGAACTTGGTATTGCCCCCGGGGGCTCCTGAGTGTCCCATTTTCACATGAAAAGGACGATCGCCGCTACAAGCATGACAAGGGTCCCCTTTTCATCCAAAAAGGCAGATCGCCGCTTCTAGGGTTCCATTTTATATGATTTGAAAAAGGATGATCGCCACTTCTAAAGGTCATATTTTCATCAAAACAAGAAAAGGCGGCTCCGCTTCTTAGACCCCTGTTTTGAAGTTTCCCGAGGCAAGCCCCGCCAAAAGATAATTCGAGTACAACCCCCCCCCCCCCCGCCCCCCCCCCCCCCCCGCCCCCGGGATGTTGCCTACAAAGGGATACACAATATATAACCCTTGCTACGCTTATGTGCTTACGTGACTGATGGTCCTTCCGCTCCTGTTGGTTTGTTACCGCTCGATACTGTTCATAAATGGAAGGAAAATTTAATTAACAAATTGTTAGAAACTTTCTATCACATTATATTTTGGACAATCTTTGACAAAAATATGTATTTATATACGTATCCGTTTTACAATTAAAGTAGGAGAGTATTTTTCAGACATGAAACCCGCTCCCAATTATGGACTTTAATTTTTTATCATCTTTGTTAGATGTTCATTAAAAGCTGTTTAACTAGGCTCAATGAAATAGTTAATTGCTTATAAGTTATAATGATGAAAATTAATACAGACTATGGAAGAAAAGGAACAAAATTTCTGCAAAGTTTTTTCATTTTACAGCACTTTAAACCGCATATAATTGTTGTTAAAAATACTAAAACATCCTTTAGTTATTGTACTATGATTTTTCATGATAAAACAACTACAACACAATTATTACATGCGTATACTGTCTGTAACGGGTACTTCTCGTCCAGTTTGACATCTTGGTGTAGGGCAATTTGGAGGATCACGTCTTCCCTCCGTTCCTTAAAGTTGAGAATTGTATGGAATATACATTTGAACTGCTGCATGATGGTCTCCTTTAGATATGTTCGCTGTAAGACAACCATAAAGTTATGTTAGCAAGTATGTTTAAAAGTTCGAATAAATAAATGTTTTCGTTTAGAAAGTGTCAGATTAGGATTTTGTATTGTGTTATACATTTATTTACTGTTTTTAGAGATCATGATTTCTATTATTGATCTTAGATTCGCTGATGATGTGGCCTTAACCTCACCTGGACATGACATGTCTAAACATGAAAAACAAGACTATTGGATTAACCATGCACAAAGACGAACAAATATATGACAAACTATGATACAGAAGAAAGCATTGAGATAGAAGGTCGAAAATTAGAGCGAATGAGTAGTTAGGTACTTGGGACAAAGTTTGAAAATGCAAGACACCACAAATGGAGAAGTAATGTTCACCCGTTGCCTTCGATATTTTGAAATCCCCATAGACTTTGTACATAGCCTACCCGGTTCATGTAGGCAAGTGGCTAAGAGAAAAATCAGAATGGATACATTTCGGAAGATACAAATACGTTTTGATTGATAAAAATATACCCATGCCAAAATAGAATGCTCGATCATGCATGGAATAGTCTACGCTTATGCAGTGGAATGCTTCTCCGATGATGGATTGGCATATTTACTTGTACCCCTTCCTGTCCTAGTAATCTATCCATGCAGTTACAAAGAAAGACAATACGCCAAGGGGCTGAGCCCAGTGCCCCCAATAACAATGGCACGCTAAAGGGATAAACTAGAAGAATACATATTCGACAAATATATTTAAATATATTGCGTATAAGCCCCATTTAATACGTTCAGTCCATGCTATGCCACTGACCGTGCCTTTTTAAGCATTACTACATTGTTGAACAGTGTGAAAACACTTGCCTGCCCGATATTGTAACACGTTTTGCTTTCATCAAAATTTGAATTAACCGAGAGTGTTGTAAACGTGCTTATTCAATTTACAGGCTATGTATGACCGGCAAATATGTATGCCACTTGCAGTGATCACAATGCAGTAGCACCGGATTCAAGCCGACTCAAGAAATTGAGCAAAGTGAGGCAATTACGTGTCACATGACTTTGTGCGGTAAATTTAATTATTTTCTCAGAGTATGACATTTGAAAAAATCTCTTTGAAATTAACCAAAGTGAGTCAAACCCTGAAATGTTAAATCAAATCTCTTGATTTGTTCCCAATATGCTTGGTTTTGTTTATATTGTCCGGACTGCCCCTTCAAATGGATAGTTGAGTTTTGGTATAGAGGGCGCTTCAAGAAATATTTTTGAGTGAGGTAATGAAAAACTGAGTATAACATTTGGAAAAGCTGCATACAATTTTAGTGACAGAATAAAATTCATTTGGTCAAAATTGGTTCAGAATCGGCTGAAATATCAATCACTATATCCAATCGGAAAATATTTGTAGGATCTCACATTTCGATGATTTAAGAAAACATATTAAATACTTACACTTTTTCATGATGATTTCTCTATTATAATGATTATTTTTTATCAAAACATCACATGCACATTTTGTATAAAAAATGGTTGAAACCAATTCGTTTCTGGAGAGCGCCCTCTAGTGTTTAAAAAGGCTCATTTGCAATGATTACAGGCTTTTTACTTAGTCGTTGTAATTTGGTATATCATTTGAGCATGGTTGAGTTAGAACTAGCCTATTAGTTTGTAATGTTATGGTGCAGGTTTGGTTAACTAAATTTAAATTTGACCAAAACTTTACTATCCCTTTAATATTTAATATCATTTGTATTATTGTTGTATTCATTACTTCGTTTTTGTTTTTATTATCATTTTAAGAAATAGTAGTAGTAGTGGTAGTAGTTCTAATATTTATAATAATAACACACGTAGTAAATAAGTATAATTAGTAGTAGTAGTAGAAGTTCCGGACAGATATTTGACATGGGAAAGCCCTAATGCAGCAAACCATAATATGATAGATTACATTATTACTGACCACAAGAGAATATTTATATAATATTGACTGGAGTGGTATATCAGAAATATTGCATTCGCTAGGATCATATTGCACGAGTCGAAGACGAGTGCAATATGATCCTAGCGAATGCAATATTTCTGATATCACGAAAGAACAAGCCAGTCAATATTATTATTATTATACATACTATCCAGAGGAAACATAAATAAACAACAACATACATCTTACTCCGTCTTATTCAATGAAGAAGACCAATGCATTGAATCTCAAATTACTGATTAAACATTTTCAACCCATGAAGGGCCATTTGCGCGTACTGTACAGTAGCAGAGGTGCGTACACGTATTCATACGTCACAATTAGATACGCGCAAAGCCATTCATGCGTCATTAATAAACGTGCGTATGAATTTGCGCACTTCCGTGCTGGATTGAATATCAGCTCCAAGGAGGGGTAATCAAACTTAACGCGACAAGACATGACAGGTGTTAAGTTACGTTACTCTAACTCCAGAACCAAGAATTTAGGGGGAATTTAGCCCGCTTACCGGCCGGGAGGAAATTTGAAAAAACACATTAGGGAGGATTAAGGGGGATTTGATTTGGTTCGCTCGCTAGTGATAAAATAATTCGCTTTACAGTCTGAACAATAGACTAGCATTGCAAAGTATAATTAGACCATGGATAACAATTTAGTGGCTTATCAGCCGATCCCCCTCAATTTGAGATGGATGTTTTGAAAGCTCTGTCTTGCCATGGTCGGATGTTTATATTTAATTTGATACCGCTTCCTGCCTCTCTGGGATGGTATTGACTTTTATTTAGAAAATAATTTCTTTGTTTTTATTGAACTTCGTTTTGCCTGCATACTGATTTGGGCAAAACATGTATGTTGATAAATTATGGCCGGTATAGCGTGGAAACTTTTGGAAAAGTTTGGGAGATTTTTGTAGATTCATTCGTTCATGGTTGTTTGTTCGGAAAGCATGTCGATCTATGTTGGTTAGAGAAAAAAAAATATACAATGGACTTCGATTGCTGAATGTTAGTTTTCAATTGGAGTTTCAGTGACAGTAAATACTATTCTTCTTTGAATTGGATGCAACTTTATAATAGTCGTATGCTTGCTTCGACGATATGGTTCGCGTGTGACGGGATTTGTTTCAATTACGCTTGGAGGGAGGTTGATCACGGTTTCATACACATATTGGCATATTATATAAATTTTTGGACTTTGACTATAGCTGCAACAAGACTTGTGTGATAACGATTTATATTATTGCCAGATCATAGCGGCAATTTCGTCGGTCTTTCTGGCCCCGTAAAACATTATTTCGTCTCCCCTACGCGCTACAAGATGCCAAAGGCCAAGCAGAAGACGAGCTCGAGGAGAGGTGCGCCTGCTAGCGCCACGACGTCATCTCGGTTAGCCTCTCGACGTCCTACTCGACCACGCCGACAGAATGTCGATACGTCAGAGTTGCCCGCTGGACTGGATCCTGGACCAACGGCCATAGATACACAGCCAGTCATTCCCGGTGAGTTGTAATGGCCTATCATACCTTCCAGTATCAATATTGAGCATGATATGGGGGTACCTCCCCCTTCCTTCCCATTATTGTCGGCGGACACGACCCCGTCTGCAGCTGCCCATGTAGATACCGCGCTTTGCGGCGTAGGAGGCGAGGCGGGTGGCCGTTACACACCAGCAATGAGCTGCGTGTGCGATGAGTTAGGGGCGGATGTAGCTGGGAATACTAAGGAGAAAATTTGGCGGGGGGAATATGTTGAACTGGGGATGCTGGTCAGGAAAGATGCTGGGCGGGGTGATGATTACCCCACATTCAGCTTGGCTCCAACCGGGGGATCTTTGCTGCTGCGACCGCAGAATAAAATTCCGCAGATTGGAGAGATCAAGAAGTGGACTTCGGCGTTCATGATTTATGCATCCATCTTTTTGGAGCGTCACCCGACGCGCGCTAGGGAGCTGCTAAAATACATGGATATCATCAGGTCCATAACTCGGTTTGGGGGGTTTAATTGGAGGTCGTACGACGTTCAATTTCGCCTGCGGCAAGCGCGGCAACCACATCGGTCATGGGCCGTTATTGATACGGAGTTGTGGTTGACAGTCGCCGCCGTCAGTCCCACTGCAGCCACTTCGCTAGATTATATGCAGCCCTTTCGGGCTATTTACGGGCGGCCAGCCGCACGCGGAGCTAGGGGCCCTAGGTACCCGGGTTCCACGTACCCGGGTTCCACGTGCCAATAGCTACCGCGGCGATAAGACAGCGCTGCACTGCTTCGCCTTTAACGGAGGTGGGTGTACCCGCTTCAGCTGCCAGTACCCCCACAAGTGCGCGCGATGTGGAGCCATTTCACACGGTGTCAGTACATGCAAGTTGGATGCCAGTAAGCGCGCCGGCGGAAATGGTACAAATTAATAGGGAGTTGGCTCCAACCCCTATAAAGCTAGAAAAGATAGTCCATCCGGCGGATTTTGAGCTCCTCGGTATTTGTATTGGAGATAAATATTATTATGATCGCTGCCTACCTATGGGTTGCTCTATTTCCTGCGCACTGTTTGAGCGATTTAGTACATTCTTGGAGTATTGCTGCCCAAAAATTGCACGTGATTTCTTTTTTGCTGGTGCGGCGTGCCTCGGCAAAATAGTGCGCGGACATAATGCGATGTTTTCTCGCCATGTGTGAGCAGCGCATACGGATTCCGCCTGCTAAACTCGAGAAGTTGCAATCGCAGCTTCAAGAAGCGCTCACATGCGAAAAGTTGACACTTCGCCAGTTGCAGTCCCGCATAGGGTTGTTTTTGAATTTTATTTGATTGTAGTATTTAAATTTTGTTGGGTCTTATCTAGGGAATTTAGTATTTTATTTAGTATTCACATGTGATTATGTATGTAATGATAAACACCGTCAGTAACCCAGTTTACCATCAAATACTACTCCCCCCCCCCCCCCCCCACACCCCACCCATCATTCTTTGGATCAGACGCTTGCCTGGGTTTCGTTTTTTGTTTATGTGTCGTTGCAGGTAATATCGCTCGGTCTGGATTGAGGGCTCGAGGGATTCGCGTGTCTGCTCGGGGGATTATGTCCGGCGGCTCGGACTTGGACACTTAGCAAACACGTGAGACGATTACTCACAACGAACTCATTCTTATATTTCGTGAGAGTCGCATGGTTTATACCAGTACAATCCATGATATTTGGCCCGCTTCAGAAGCCAATTTGGCTTGAGTTATTCGATAGTGTAGCCACTATAAACTGTTCATTAATTTCCTGACGTGCAGGTGGCAACGGACTATTGGGTAGTGACACTTTTGTTTTGTGGCGGCGGAATGGCGGTCTCGCCTTTCCGTTTGGCGAAATTGGCATTTTTTGCCACAACACAAATGATGTTTTTGTTAATTATAAATACACGCACGAAATTGTTATTTCATTAAGCTTTTGTGCCACTTGAGAATAAGGGGTTTAATGGAAATTATGATTGATATATAATACGCATGCAATCCCGCTCCTCTCAAATGTTGTTCATTAATGTTCTGTTGGCTATACGCTCGTCTGCCAAGGTCATGTGTCCAGCCAGCGATTGACCTTGCACCCTAATACTTGTTTGCGACGTATACGCCTAGTCTGTTATAATTCATGTTCGTTGAATTATTTTGCAGTACATATGTTGCTGGTTGGAGCACATGTATTCACCTTTTATTTTCCCGCCTTTGCGTGGAGGATATATGAGAGTTTAATAGCGGCCAGTGTCATGCTAGAAAAAATTTTGTTTATAAATTTATGATGGCCCGAGCCCCCCGTTTTCTCAGGTGGTAGCTCCTAATAAACACTTTATAATTCATGAAAATAATTTAAGTGTTCTAAGTTAGAATCATATTTTATTTGACTTAATATGTTAAACGATATAAGTGCGTGATGTAATTGTACTTTTGTTTCAATTTATTTTTGAAATTTCGGACATGCTTTTCGAAATTAAAACCATGGAATACCGCAAATTTGGTTGTTTGTTGTAGTTTATTTGTTGTCTGGATTAGAGTAATCAAACTTAACGCGACAAGACATGACAGGTGTTAAGTTACGTTACTCTAACTCCAGAACCAAGAATTTAGGGGGAATTTAGCCCGCTTACCGGCCGGGAGGAAATTTGAAAAAAACACATTAGGGAGGATTAAGGGGGATTTGATTTGGTTCGCTCGCTAGTGATAAAATAATTCGCTTTACAGTCTGAACAATAGACTAGCATTGCAAAGTATAATTAGACCATGGATAACAATTTAGTGGCTTATCAGCCGATCCCCCTCAATTTGAGATGGATGTTTTGAAAGCTCTGTCTTGCCATGGTCGGATGTTTATATTTAATTTGATACCGCTTCCTGCCTCTCTGGGATGGTATTGACTTTTATTTAGAAAATAATTTCTTTGTTTTTATTGAACTTCGTTTTGCCTGCATACTGATTTGGGCAAAACATGTATGTTGATAAATTATGGCCGGTATAGCGTGGAAACTTTTGGAAAAGTTTGGGAGATTTTTGTAGATTCATTCGTTCATGGTTGTTTGTTCGGAAAGCATGTCGATCTATGTTGGTTAGAGAAAAAAAAATATCCACCACCAACCCCAACCACCACAAATTATGGGGTGATAAGATAATTAGTTGGATTTATATTGCCTGAAGCTTGCTTGATCGCACGCCGCGCGTGGGTCGCAGGGGAATTTTGGTCCTTTTTCTTTCACCTTACATTATTTGTTTATTTGGAATAAGATAATATTCTTTTCTTTGACAAGGTGTTTTTGGAATAGGATTTATTGCCCCTGCCAGGCGAAATTGGCATTTTTTGCCACAACACAAATAATGTTTTTGTTAATTATAAATACACGCACGAAATTGTTATTTCATTAAGCTTTTGTGCCACTTGAGAATAAGGGGTTTAATGGAAATTATGATTGATATATAATACGCATGCAATCCCGCTCCTCTCAAATGTTGTTCATTAATGTTCTGTTGGCTATACGCTCGTCTGCCAAGGTCATGTGTCCAGCCAGTGATTGACCTTGCACCCTAATACTTGTTTGCGACGTATACGCCTAGTCTGTTATAATTCATGTTCGTTGAATTATTTTGCAGTACATATGTTGCTGGTTGGAGCACATGTATTCACCTTTTATTTTCCCGCCTTTGCGTGGAGGATATATGAGAGTTTAATAGCGGCCAGTGTCATGCTAGAAAACATTTTGTTTATAAAGTTATGATGGCCCGGGCCCCCCGTTTTCTCAGGTGGTAGCTCCTAATAAACACTTGATAATTCATGAAAATAATTTAAGTGTTCTAAGTTAGAATCATATTTTATTTGACTTAATATGTTAAACGATATAAGTGCGTGATGTAATTGTACTTTTGTTTCAATTTATTTTTGAAATTTCGGACATGCTTTTCGAAATTAAAACCATGGAATACCGCAAATTTGGTTGTTTGTTGTAGTTTATTTGTTGTCTGGATTAGAGTAATATCGCTTGATATTGCGCTCGCAAACACACATTTGTAGAGCTACATAATACACGTTACGATGGTAATATCATAACAATAATGAACGCTATGACTGACAAACCCGAGACGGAAACAAAATACATGATTTATTGAATCGGAAAACTAGCCTGTATGTGTAATAATGATTGATGTAGAGGTTATACCAAATGTAGACACAGCAGTGACCACAAATTTGTTAGAGCAAAAGTAAGGATAAACAAGAAGATGGAAAGGATATTAAGAATAAAGATATCAAGGAAAAGACATATTGATTTGGGAAAGCTTTCCAAAAAGCAACACCAATTCCAACTTGAACAAGAGAATATATTCTCACTTCTAGAAGACTTACTAGGATAAGGGCCAACGAATGACGCATATGACGAGACACAAGTACTATTATGGAGGAAGCAGAGAAGCTAGCTGAAGGTTAACAAAAAAGATAGTGAACACAAATAACAGCTACGCGGAGGATATTCGAAAATTTACGAAAACAGAAAAGCTCTCAAACCCTTTAGACAGACATCTGCACAAAACCAGATTCAGTATACAGAACTAAACAAGACAATCCACAATAGGAGAAGGCAGCACAGGCGAATACACAGGTCAAAGATGGTGAAAGAGGTGCTGGAAAGTAATAAAGGGCCCAAAATCACCAATCGGAAACTAGAGGGAGGAAAAAAGCTCTTATCATCACTGAAAATAAAGATGGGACAGAAGTTAATGACAAAGCTAAAAGAAACCATTGAGGAGTTTTATAGAGAACTGTACACTACTGATAGACCAGATTGAACAGAAGAAAACTGGAATAAAAAAGCGTATAGTGTAACACTTATCAAGAAAGACGAAGTGCAGAAAACTCTAGATCAAATGAAGAAAGGAAAGGCACCTGGAGAGGACCAGTTAACTGCAGACATAATAGCCCGTATTCACAAAGGAGGTTTGTACAAACCCCGGTTCAAACCGCGGTTTACATCTATGGAATGCCAATTGTAAACTGATGGAGAGAGAATGTGTACCATCAACATTGTTAACAAGTAAGGAATTTACATTCTCTCTCCATCAGTTTACAATTGGCATTCTATAGATGTAAACCGCGATTTGAACCGGGGTTTGTACAAACCTCCTTTGTGAATACGGGCCATTGAAGTTGGGAGGAGAGTGTACTGTCAACATCTTGAGAAAATTGTTAAACAGGATCATTCAACTGGAACAAGCTCCTACCCAGTGGAATGAATCTAAAGTCATCATATTGTTTAAAAGGAGACACGAACTACTTAAATAATGACGGACCCATTAGTTTACTACCTCACATGTACAACATCTTCACAAAAATCATTCTTGCAAGCATCCAAAAACAGCTAGATGAAAATCAGCCAAGAGAACAAGCAGGCATTCGAGCAGGATTCAGAACATCAGCTCATCTACACAACGTAAGTCAGATCATGGGAAATGCGAAGGAATGTCTAGGTTTCGTCGATTACGAGAAGGCATTCGAAAATTTAGACCACCAGTCACTATTAGATAGACGATGGGAAATAAATCCGAAACTCAGCAGAATTCGGGATTGTAAATCAAAAGGAATTACAATAAATGCGGATTACTTAAATCATCCAAGGTTTGCAGATGCCATTATGCTTGTTAGTCATGACCCGCAGGAGCTACAGACAATGATTCATGAGTTGAATGTAGAGAGCAAAAAGGCAGGATTCAAAATAACATTAAAAAGAGTAATGATGAGCAACCAGCTACAAGATCATACAATTACAGATGATGGCATGACAATTGAGAAGGTGGGTAGCTGCTACATCAGTAAAAACATCATCATTGAAAATGAAACGGCTGGAGAAGTGAAAAGAAAAAGAAAAAAAGCTAACATGGGTGATATTTGGGAAACTCAGCATCATAATCAGAGATGAAAATCTTCCAATCTCCCTCACAAGACACATCTTTTATCAGTGTATAATACCGGTACTATCCTACGGGGCAAAGACTTGGGTAACAACTAAGAAATTGGAAAAGAAGCTTAGAGTCACATAAAGAGCAATGTATAGGTGACCTCACACCACAAAACGACCGTTATGTCGCCATCGTAGTTTGTCTGTTATTAGCTGAAATAGTCAAATTTTGTTTAAAATATGAGATTCAGGATTTTAATATTTCCTGAATGATTCAAACATATAGGGAAACTGACCAGAAATATATTGTGATTAAAAGAAGGCAAAGAAAATGGGATTCCAACCCGAGACCTCCGGATTGCTAGACCGGTGCTCTTCCGACTGAGCTATAGAAAACCCTAGACGGTGCTCGTCCCAGAAACCCCTTAATTCTCTTTGCCAGAATGGTCAGAAGCTATTATAAACCTGACATAAACCCGAAGGATACACATCAACTTGGAGATATATGCGAGGGATCACCGAAGCGATACAGCTTTTTGTAATAATTAATTCAAACCTAATTATAGGGAAACTGACCAGAAATATATTTCTATATGTTTGAATTAATTATTACAAAAAGCTGTATCGCTTCGGTGATCCCTCGCATATATCTCCAAGTTGATTTGTATCCTTCGGGTTTATGTCAGGTTTATAATAGCTTCTGACCATTCTGGCAAAGAGAATTAAGGGGTTTCTGGGACGAGCACCGTCTAGGGTTTTCTATAGCTCAGTCGGAAGAGCACCGGTCTAGCAATCCGGAGGTCTTGGGTTCGAATCCCGTTGGAATCTCATTTTCTTTGCCTTCTTTTAATCATTTCCTGAATGAGAGTATCTTAATCTACCTTCTTTGAATTTTTGAGCGTCAGAAATCATGTGTAAGTATGTTTTTCTTCTCATAAAAATGATCATATTACTGCGCCTGAACGGACGCCGATCTTTAAAGCGGCCGTTTCCTTCGTAACTTTAAAACTGTTTCAGCCATGTTCCAAATGTTTGGCACATATTTTGAGACGGTTTTTTTAAATCCAGATTTGACAAATTATATACTATTTTAAAGGTAATTACTTCTACTTTAGTGTCATGTGAAAATCAGTTAACCATTTCCCCCGACTTATTGGTCATTTTGTGGTGTAAGGTTGTAGGAGTTACAAGAAAAGACAAGGTTAGAAATAAGGACTTAGGCTAGGGATATCATAAAGGAAATAAAAACAAAGACATAAAGACAACAGATGGACACATAATAATCTAATTGGACACCAAGAACACCGACCACACAAATAGGCAGACAGAGTAGGCGTAAGATGCATGACATCAGAGAATTTGGGGGTGTTACCTGGATGCGACAAGCACAAAGAAGAAAGTGGAATGGTGATGAAGAGGCCTTCTTTCTGCAGTGGAGAGACATAGGCTAGATAGATAGGTAGTATAGTAGTAGTAGTAGTAGTAGTAATACACAGCAAACAAAAATTAAACAACTTTTTAAACAACAGACAAAAACGCTGTTTAAGCCGGTCCCTCTAACAATATTGTTTAAAATGTTGAACAACCAAGATTGTTTAATCTTTAAACAGTAAGTTGTTTAAAATTTTAAACAACTTTTTAAACAATAGATTTTAAACAGAATGGTTGTTTAAAGGGACTTAGTAACATTGTCCAAATCCTCAAAATAAAATTGTAATTCTAGCGGTTCCTTTATACCTTGTTGTATTCGTATTAACAATAAAATCATGGGACAGCTTTCGGTTTTTCAAATTTCCCTTTCATTACAAAGATATGTATGATTGAAGTATTTAGATAAGAAAAATCTCCGGGCGAGATTTTCATCCCTGTACAAAGTGAATGCAGTAAGTTGGTGAATATCACCCAATATCACTTTGCATTTTCGCTCATTACTTGGCCATACATTGTCCATTTGACCTGAAATTTTCACACAATACCGTGAGGACATATGAGATAACAACAGTATACATTGCATCAACCATTCATCAGTTTTTGCACATCTCAACAAAGTTACTAGATCCCTTTAAGCTTTCTTTAACAATATTGTTTTAAAAAGTCCGTTGTTTAAAAGTCAGTTGTTCAAAGTTGTTGCTTAAAACTATTGTTTAAAAAAGTCAGGTGTTTTATGTTGTTGTTTAAAAAACTGTTGACTATAATACCGTCAAGACTTTGGAGGAGTTTGGACTCGCTGAATTAATTGACGTATTCAGAGGTGACAATTTAAACAAATTATTTAGTAATCTGAACGATTTTATACTTAAGACATATTTGTGCTTGCTTTGACCGTAGCTCTAGACGGGCCGAACGCTCGCTGCGCTAGCTAGCTGCCTCTCCGGCGAGTACATTCCGTGCAACTTCGATCACTGCACTGCGGACGGGATTGGCAGATCTTTATTTATTCTGTATTGTAGACATCGCTTACATGTCAAAGCAAGCACAAATATGTCTTAAGTATAAAATCGTTCAGATTACTAAATAATTAGTTTAAATTCTCACCTCTGAATACATAAATTAGTTCAGCGAGTCCGAACTCCTCCAAAGTCTTGACGGTATAGTTATCCGCCATGATGAAATTGTTGCAGCGCCGCCGGCCGTGTGCGCGTGCGCGTAACGTAAAAGCCTTATACAGTCAAACCTGTCTATAGTGGCCACCCAAGGGAGTCACAAATAGTGGCCATTATAGACAGGTGGCCACTATAGACAGGTTAAATAGCACTGTTTTTCCATGCAGGGGATAACTTTTGATGGCCACTATAGACAGGTTGGCTGCTATAGGCAGGTGGCCACTAAGACAGGTTTGACTGTATAACAATATTGTTTTAAACAATTTCTGCAACTAGACCGAGTGTTTTGAACAGTGTCTGTTTAGAACACTCAGTCTGTCATTTAAACAATATTGCTCAAAATTTAAACAACAAAATTCTGAACAACGAAATTATGAACAGCGTTTTTGCAGTGTATTATTAGTAATAATATCTATATTGTGATTACAATCATTATTATATGTTTTATTAAATTATTTAATAATTTAAATTATTGTTATTATAATAAGAACCATTATTACTATTATCGTTTTAATAATTATTATCATTATTATGTTATTCTTTATTCCTACTAGCAGTGGAAGTCATAATCCAGATGGATCTTTATGAACTAGGTAGTGCTGATTCCCGGGGTACTAGTCTGATGGAGGGGTCAGAGTGGGGTAATACTCTGGGGGTAATTGTATGTGGGGTTAATTGTCCGCGAGGTAATTGTCTAGGGGTGTGGGGGGGGGGGGGGTTATTGTCTTTGGGGTTATTGTCTTGGGAGTAAGTGTCTATAAGGCGGTCATTGTATTGGGGGTAATTGTCCTGGCAGGATAGATGTCTTAAATTGTGGTGTTATTGTCTTGGTGGTAATTGTCGTAGGGGTATTGACTTGGGGTAATTGTCTTTGGGGTAATTGTCCTGGGGGTAATTATCTTAGGAGTAATTGTATTGGAGATAATTGTCCGGTGTTAATCGCCCGGGGGCGATTATCCAGGAGATAGTAGTCCAGATACGATGTTTTATTATGCACGCTAGGATTCTTTATGGAAGTATCATACCACAAGTATTGGTAAAAATAAAAATGCTTCTACTCATATCATCCCGCTAAAAGGTTCGGAAACTTAAATATCATCAACCATGTTGAATATGGTTGGTACTGTTTCTTTTTTATTTATATCCCTCTATTAGTAGAGATTGTGAAAATGTGGATTGTGCGGTGTAAGTAAAAACGGGGGTGATAATACATCTGTAAATAATAAAGCTGTAAATACAGTATAATGGTCAGAGTGACCGTTATAATAGTTATTGAGGTTTGTAAATACTATTTCACGGTGTTACATATATGCCCAATTTGCATTATGTCTGTTTATTGATGTTTCGTATGGACATTGTCTTATTGTAGTATATTTTTGTTTGATGTATTATGAATTGATATAATTTGTAAATTGTATCAATAGTTTGAAGTTGGATGGTTTGACATTCATATCTAGGTTTTTCTAACGATTAACATATCTAGGTTTTTGTAACGATTAACCATTATTAATATAAATCTTCCTATCCATGTTAACACTTTTTATATACTTTTTATATACTAATTGTATAAATAAGTACTTTAATTTTGTCCCGAAAAACTAACAGAGCGGAAATCCCAACTTCAATTTCATCAATTATTATCATTCTAATTTTTCAGTAGAAATTACACTGCCGAAGGTTTGTAAATCATAATACTCGGTGTAGCGACCTTGTATTATCTCGAAGTCTACTATAGCTCAATAAAATCTCACGGAAAGTAATTTCAAGTTGTATTCTTTTCATACTAGCTTTTAACTGGCGTTGTCTGTTTTACTCGCATTGTTTGCATGTTAGCTTACAAAATGTGGACGGTATCTTTAATATGAGATCTAGAAAAAAATCATACAACGGCAGGTTTAATTCAAATCAACATCTTTACGAACTGTTACAAGGGTTTATTTTTTTTTCAAAGTTACCTCCCAAAAAAATAAAACGGCAGAAATGTGTGCCGGACGTTGCACATGTTCTACTACTTGGTTCGTACCTCGTTGAATGTCTTTTCTCCGTTGTATTCAGTACACTTCATCTCCAGGTTCCCGCCACTTTCGTTAGTCTGAAAAGTGAATTCATGCTCTGGCAGCACAATCTTGTAACCTGTTTCCTTCTCATCTTCCTTGATCATCTGTAAAATTTCAGAAGTATTTAAAATTCAAATAACACAGATCATAATCATACATAAACTTATAAAGGTACGTTAGAATTAAAATGTATACGATTCAAATTACAGATAGGCAACATTGAATTGTCTATGAACACTGATCAACATGTCCCCGTTACGATTAACAACAAATTATATTCAAAATTATTTTCGAAAGCCAGTAGTGATCAAGACGGCTTAAAATAATAGCAACAATAATAATAATAGATAATACACAGCATTTGTATAGCGCATAACATATGGCAATGCACGTCCCTACTCGGATGTATTATTACCCTGGTCGTTACTAGTACAGTTCAAACCCGCGCAATTATCTTCTGCACCATCTCAACTCCCCGATGAGCTTACTAGCCAAGCGCATGCATATGATAGCGCCCATGCTAATTAACACCCGACCCGGTACCCATTTAAACTCATGGGTATATAGTGAGCAGCAATGTGGATTAAATATGATGATATATTTTGATTGTTGAAAAATTATTAAGATAAAGCTACCTTTAATTCTTCCTTATATGCCTCTTTATATTTGTTGTAGACGTATGTTCGCAGGATGGGCTGTTTAGATGGAGGGATTGCCTCAGGGAGGAAGGCAGAGCAACCCATCAACTTTGTAATGTTCTCTCCTTCCAGGGCGACTGCATACTTGGTGAAGTGGTCAACAGTAAGTTCCAAGAAGTCTTCATGAAGAATGCATCTGGGTATGCCAGTCGAGTTCAGAAGTATTCTAGATCCCCATACTATGGAAATCAAAATATGCAACATGTAACATGTCAAATAAAGCATAATGTTTATGAAGCTCATGTTCTCCAGATTCTTAAGAAAACAGATCATTAAGTTTATTCCTAAGAGTCATAGTTTAAATTGTTTTATTCCTGTGAGTATTGCAATTACTAAATACGACATAATGCTAAGCGCACTATACGGAGTGTCCCGGACAAAAACTAAACCGGATTTCATGGCAGAAATTTTCTGTCATAATGAATAATTTCTTTGATGAGATTTACATGAATGAAAAGCTCTGTTTCTCTTCTTTCATTTGATGTACAACTTATGGCACACAATGCATGTATGACTGAATTAAAACAATGGAAATTGGTGTTACCAAATTTCCATTTGCACGCAGAAATTTCAAGTTTGGGTGAGTCTTTAGGGTAATAATTGGTAACACCAATTTCCATTTCCATTCAGTCATGAAAGAAGAGAAACAGAGCTTTTCATACATGTATATCTTATTAAATAAATGTTTCATTATTACAGAACATTTCTGCCATGAAATCCAGTTTCGTTTTATTTGGGACACTCTGTATATTCACTTAGAGAGGGGAGGGAGGGGGGGGGGGTTCACGCAAATTATTGGGAGGACACAGTTTATTGCTTTTGTCAGATTTCTTTGTTGTGGAGGGGGGTCTTACCTACTCCTCCATGCTGCCCGTAGCTAGGCCACTGTAAAACCGGTGACAAAAACAGGTTGTACTTTATAGCAATCAAGTGCTCTTTATATTCTCCCGACTACATTCCGCAAAACGAACGAACTTTAATAGAAAGCAGCAGCACAAAGCGGCCGATACGTGAAGACACGACTTAAAGGGATCTAGTAACTTTGCTGACATGTGCAAAAAGTGATGAATGGTTGGTGCAATGTATATTGTTGTTATCTCATATGTCCACAGGGTATTGTGTGAAAATTTCAAGTCAAATGGACATTGCATGGCCAAGTAATGAGCGAAAATGCAAAGTGATATTCACTAACTCACTGCACTCACTTTGTACACAATAAGAACAACTCCACCGGAGTTTTTCTTATCTGAATACTTCGATCGTACATATCTTTGTAACGAAAGGGAAATTTGAAAAACCTGTCCCATGATTTTATTGTTAATACGAATACAACAAGGTATGAGGAAACCGCTAGAATTATTTAAAAATGTTGAGGATTTGGACAATGTTACTAAGGCCTTTTAATGTATCGGGCCCAGTAGAGACTGTGTGGGAATGTATATATGTGCAACGTCTTTTTCTGGATACTTACCACCATTTTCTCTGACATACAAGACTGCTTGAACATCTTCGATGTTGGTCCATCTTGCACAGTGGGGAATCCTGAACGTGACGGGCACTGAAAAGCGTTCCAGATCTGAGCTCCTTTTGCATCTACATGTCAGGGCAACAACGGCATCATTCTCAGCCATGTTGTCTGGGGCTTCTTCAAAAGACTCGACCGAGATGATGTCATTGTATCCCTCAGGAATAGCACCGGGTGGAATCGTTAGCATGATGTTACATTTCTTCAAGTGTAATGTTTCCCCAGCATGGCCTACCATCCTTGACGTCTTCTCCAGAGAGGTATCTTTTCAAAGGATACAACATTAATCACATCAACCCATTTATGTTTATACAAACCCTAAAAGCGATAATGATACAGGACGAAAATTGAATTTCACATTATTTAAATAATTGGACATATGAATTTACAAGCCGCATAATGGTCAAGTATTTTAAGCAATTAACAACTATTGCTTATAGAAAGGCTGTATAAATACACATCACCAATAACGGTCAAAGGTGATCCAAAAACAGTGACTTTTCCATGCATGTGTTTAATGGAATGGACATGTTATGAAACTTTGTCAAAGGTCCTTTTAGTATGAAGGTAATTATCATTAAAAATCATCATCTCAAATGCGTTGCCAAACGCTTTTGGTAAAAAGTACAATTGCCGTAGCTGAACACGCCCGGCCGGCGCGCCACGCGATCACGGACCTTCCGGCCGATAGACAGGGCAGCGGAACGAGTCGATGTACCCGACTGTTGAGCCGAGCGCGCGCAAATTCTTTACCGTCTGTATACACGGATGCGGATATCGTCAAATGGACGATTATTACTGCAACAAATCTACGGCAGGCCATCAGTATTCGGTGGTAAAATAATTATGAACTCGATATTTTTTTACTAGGTAAACAGTGTTCGTTTTCTTTCAAACTTTCACAAATATTTCAATTGTATTTTACAATGATATTGATATAGGATTGAAGTCTCGAATGTCATTTTGTGCAATATCTGACACTTTACATTTATTAATCCTTGACAGACCCAAACAAACTTGTTCAACCGTACCGAAATAGGGTGATGTGGTAGAAGGACCGCTTTTGCCCTGGCCATCGTTAGAACCAGCATGAAGAGAAGGGTCTTTTCGGTATACAGTTCTAGAAATCGCTCTGGCTTTCATGTTTGACGTTTCCATCTGTGTATCGTAGCCGGAATCTTGAGAGATTGAACAGATGTTGACGATGCAGCAATGCAGGAATAAATAGGGGAAACAAAATTGAGGAATAATGAAGAACAAAAAGTTAACAGACAAGAAACTAAAAACTTGACTGTTAATATAAATGTGTGTGAGAATCACTACAGTCAATAATGGTTACGGCAGGGTGGGGGAGGGGCTGGGGGGTTGGTGTGCCATCCAATCCTGGGTTCAAGTTATTATCTATGTAAAACATCATACTTTCTCAACTCATTTCAAATGGTCTTCATACATTATGTGCAACATGGTGTACATGTTCATTTTTAAAACTTTACTAGAGTCAGATTGAAACACATATTACATGTTAGGTAATAATAACTGCTCCACATTATTGTTATGCAACCAGTGCTTCCACCGAAGACTCTGCTCGTACCATATTAACACCAACAAATTTTAACCCCAGAAAAAAGTCACTTGAATCGACAAAAAAACTGTCCGTTGCTTGAATTGCTAATACAATACAACAAGGGATGAGGGGTTTGGACTATAGATCCCTTTCAGACGAATGATTATGTAATGTTATCTGACTTGGTTAAATATTTTCAATTTAAATTTTCAAGTTCAAGTCAATTTATTGAACCGAATCATTAAAATTAAAATACAATGTTTATACATTAATGCATGTTGTACAATGTAAAATACAAGGAATGGTTAGGAACACCTGGGAAGCATAGCTTGTAATAGGGCCCTTTTACCTATCAATACATAACAATATAATATATTGTTACATACACAATATAATATATTATATATTATTACATACACATTGATGGAAATAATAATTCATACATAAAACTACATTCGTGAGCCCACCCTACCCGCCCTTGCCCCCCCCCCCCCCCCCGACTTGGTCAAATACGAGTCATTGATTGGTTAACCTCAGTCGTGTGATCTTAGCATATCTAATTTTAACAAAGAAGAACCGCGATATATGGACAGAGGAACATGTTCGATTATACTTATGGCAAACAATGAAAGCAATGCTATCGACTGCAGGAATTATGTTCCATAAGAAGCTACAGTGGTAGTGAGATATATTCGTCACAGTTTGTTTGTTTGTTTATTTCCGAAATCAAAGTGCAACGGGGGATTGACCCATTTCAGCGGGATTAAAAAAACAAACACTGTTCTTCCTTGGGGTCCCACATAGGTGATGCACAGTGACTTGTCAACATCTCATTTCGAAACGCCACAATTAAATAATCGAGCTCAGAGATGCTAAATGTGTAAAGATGTGTGTCTCTTGTCGTATAACATGTATAACATAACATTTGTTAACTTTTATTGTAGGACAAAGACTATCTCGGGACTCTCGTATATTTTTTTTACACCACTGTTCGACCATGTTCGCTCAAAACGCGCTGGTAAGCGAAGACTAGCGCCTGCTGTATGCGACTAGCGCCTGCTGTGTGCGATACAATTTCTATGCATCAATAGCCTAGCCATTTTCTCAATAAAATCGTAGTTTCACACACCATGGTGACCGTGAGTGCATTGTTTCTACGCCTAGATGAATATTCCTAGTCTCATCGTCGTGGTCGTAGTCCGCATCGAGATCGGCCACTAATTAATAGTCACCCTCGCCCTTGGACTTGTCTTCGCTAGATCGATATCGCAGAGTCGCAGAGTATGATGCATATAAATTATATGGCATACAGCAGGCTCTAGTCTTGGCTTACCAGCGCGTTTTGGGCCCGTTTTGAGCGAACATGGTCGAACAGTGGTGTAAAAAAAATATACGCTTCCCGGTCGTAGAAAGACCTCAAATAGCCCGGCCTTTTTAGGGTTAATATTGTATTCAAAGCATACAACATGACAGACCTTGCGTGATGTAAAAGTGTGGAAGATGATCGACATATGCCTGGTGTCCAAATTGCTCATTTACTCGAGATGTTGATGGTGCATCACCTGTAAATGATAACGGAGCGACACGTAGTAAACATGATCAAGAAGAAATGGTTCGTAACACGGAAAAGCCGCGATATATCGATACTGGATAATGTTTGTGTAGACCTATTGCAAACATTGGGCGATTTCAAGTATGGTGTTGATGTTAGTGTTAGTGTTGAGGAGGAAAATTTGCCTATAATTTGAGCCATAACACTGACATGCAGATTAAGAGGAGGTCACGAACTTTCCGAAAACGATCATACCAAATCGCTACCAACCTAATATCGATAGTGTTGAGTCAACACCAGACAAATGTCACCCGAACCCCCTTAAAATGGTGACGGAAACTCTTACATGGTTACGATTTAGAGAGCAAACTGTAATAAAGACTTACAACATGCATGTAATGAATACGATAATTACAAGAAAATATTCAAACCATTCACTTGATCGATATGATGTTTGTGGATATTTCATATTTTTAGTGGAATTCGTAACTAAAATTGCAAGAAATGTGCGTGACTTTCTAAACAAATTGAATGCCCATCGAGCGCGGAGAACTCATGGCTAGCGTTAGCGGTTTGCATAGCCGACGATGAAGGCATAAAACGCAGTGGCAGGCTGCACGAACAAGTGCCTACCCTCGATTTACAAATACCGATGGTGCCGACGATATGATATGTAATACTGGAGTAGAGTCTAATAAAACATGTTACGTGATCGGTACATGAGCCGTGGCCGAGTGGGTTAAGTCGCACGTGTGTAACGTTACACACGGTCAACTCGACGAATGGGCTGTGGAGGGGAAGATGGGAAGTTCTTCATTAACGAAATCGACGAATGCAGTCGACGAAGCAGTTGCTGAAGAAGGCAAACGACGCAAGAATTAAAGAAAGTGAGATAACGCTTTCCTCTGGACAAAAAATGGCACAATCCTGGTAAAGGCGGAGTAGCGATGACCATGCGATTGCCGTCCATTGAGAGGAGGACTTAAAGAAAATCAAGGTGGCAGTATGAACTGTACAAATTTAAAGAAATAACAATATTCTTCTTATGATTCAGATGTTGATAGTGATATTGATAATGATTCATTTTATATCAATTCTTTATCTTCTTATCCGGTCGATTTTCAAGTATAATTAGAAAATAGAAACAATTATGCAATCGTCATTTCATATTTCACATTTCAATATAATATCTCTGAACCGGAATGTTGAATTGCGGAACGTTATGTGGGGGGTTTATATTGTATAGCTGCAGCAGCTCGGAGCTGCGGTGATTATGTACATTGCGGTTATGTATTACACACTTTGACAATATCCGCCTTTCATATGCGCGATCGACCCATCGCAGCCCGTTGCAGCCCATCGCGACCACCGTCTTCATCTAATCAAGGCCTAAGAAACAGGCAATCACATGCCATCAAAGCCCTGTTTTTACAAAAACCCTCCTCAACACGCTCTATTATGTTCATGGGTGTAAAGAGGTAGTTAAGTTTTGGTCTAAAGGGCGCTTCAAGAAATAATTCATTTGCGGGATAATAAAGAACCGAGTATAATATGTGTAAGAGCACGTGAATTTGAAGGTACAACAAACTTCATTTGATCAGAATTGGTTCATAAATAGCAAAAATATCAATCAATATATCCGATTGGAATAAATGTGGGACCTACATTTATTCAATAATTTAACATAATATTAATAAAATGCCTAAATTTGTTCGAAAAATACCTACGTTATTTTTAAATAGTTGTTGATGATCTCTATATTGAATCAATATGTAAACAAAATATCACATTCACAATTTTTCATAAGAAATGGTGCAGACCAATATGTTTTTAGAAAGCGCCCTCTTGTTTTAATAGCTGATTTTTGAATGATAACAGACTACTGACTTAGCCGATTGTACGTTTTCTACCTTTTCGGTATGGTGGAGTTATATTTGTTAGTTTGTATTAATATCACATTCACAATTTTTCATAAGAAATGGTGCAGACCAATATGTTTTTAGAAAGCGCCCTCTTGTTTTAATAGCTGATTTTTGAATGATAACAGACTACTGACTTAGCCGATTGTACGTTTTCTACCTTTTCGGTATGGTGGAGTTATATTTGTTAGTTTGTATTAATATGGTCTACGTTTTGGTTAATTCAATTCGGTTTGACCAGGGGGGGTATTCTGAAAGCTCATTTTAACTTTTCATTTAAATATGCACTTAAGTCCATGATTTAATTGCACGCTGATTGAGTGGAAAATCGGTATTCTGAAAGCTCAATCAGCGTTCAATTAACTTCTGCGCGACTATCTTAAGCTCCTCCCACCTCATTATTATTCCATCCAATCAAATAGGCTGTTACAAGATTTTACGCGCACTAACGCGCATGTGACCTCCTTCTTGGCATGGCCCTCTGCTCTCATCTCTAGCGTTGAAAATCACTCCATATTTGTTTTCACTGTGATAATTCTGAAATAAATTGTAACTAAATCATTAAATGCCTGCATAGTCATTGTATCACACCTTTGATTGAAAGAAATATTACTTTGTAAATATTGTGTAATTTGTAGCTATGTTATTTCATTCAACGAGACATTTCCTGTAAGTCAATATCTTCAATACCCCTGTCTAGGATGAAAAGGTATTAATAACAAATCAATGAAATCATTTCATTTTAATGTTAATTGCAGCAATATGAAATCAATCGACATGTCGGTAACTATAGGACATTTAATGATGAACATTTGCATGTTTCTGTTACTGAAATTAAACTTAATTAATTTGGATAAGATACATCCTTCAACATTTTTGTTTGATAAAGGATACATTTAATATAAAAAGTGAATATTGTTTGCAAGTTTTTATATGTATATCATTCAAATGCCTCCAATATTTGTCTGATTGTATTTGTGAATTAAAAGTCCATCTAATAGATGCAACGTGTATAACAAAATGGTTATGATGATTTAGTTATCCCTAGAAGCAAATAATGTATACAATACTTGACTAATATAATTTTAGCATCGTTTTCTTTCATTTATAAAATAAAATACTTATGTTGCTATTATTGCTGTAATCAGATAATATTTGACATAATCACAAAGTATATGTCTATACATTCTTGAATAATATGAAGGAAATTAAATATAAACCGTTATGCAATAGAGGCATACACACTGATGCATTTTAATGGAAAGAAGATAATGTTACCATTATTCACCATCATTATGCTTGTTTAAAAGTAGTGATGATCTATTACAAAGTGTTACTATATTATGCGGAAACGTATAATGGATTAGTAGACTTTAAAATAATATGAGAATCTTTGTTGTCTAATGCAATATCATATCTCTGTGATAGCGATTACGATATGCGTCATTATATGCGAGAAAACCCCAGCCATGCTGGGATGTGAGTTCGTGGTTCAAATTTACTCCCTCCCGGTGCTAGTTATGACTTATGAGAGGTCTATAGCTCTTTTAACTTTTTCATTATCTTCAGACTTAAATGACCGCTAATTAAGCTTTCAGAATACCAATTTGCAATTAAATTGCGCGTAATAAGATGCGCGCAGATTACACAACTGCGCGTAATGATTTCCCGCCAAACGCTTGTTACCATGGTAGTTAAATGATTGAGAAGTTAATTTGGCTTTCAGAATACGAAAACACTGATTGAACGCTGATTGAGTGCTAATTTGCTTTCAGAATACCGCCCCAGAACTGTACGATCCCTTTAATACAAAAAATAAAAACTTTTCTGTACAATTTATTTTTTATTTTTAGCAATTAATAATTTCTTTATTGTATATAAAGAATTACTAAACGGCTAACTGTACAGGTCAATAATTTGTTTTGTTGTATTCACTTAGACATTGTATGCACGGTAATGTTTCGAAAAAGTGTGTTAATAAATAAATCAAACGTAAGCAATTACGTACTGTATATCATGTCAACGGCTTCCTTGAACATGTTGAACTGCACTGTACTAAACTGTACCATAATCGTACTATCCCTTAACTCGTTGCTTACGGGAACCGGGTGGGATATGTACAAAGTCTATGGGGATGTTAGAATCTCGAAGTGAATGAACAAAGTTATGTCCATTTTCTGTACAAATGTTTATTTTTGAGCGATTAACATAATTGTCTTTATTGCATAAGCATAACTAAATGGCTACCTGTACAAGTCAGTATTGTATGTGTGTGTACTCACTTATACATTTTATGTATGGTAATGTTTTGAAAAAGTGTGTAAATAGATAAATCAAACGCAATCAAGTACGTACTGTATGTCATGTCAACGGCTTCCTTCTTGATAAAACGACCTGATGGAAAGATCAAATTATGTTTGCTGTCCTCCAATGTTTCCTGGTTGTCCCATGGTTTAACAACTGCAACAGGAGTCTTGTATATTCCTGATTGAAAACCCCTGTCTTTTGATGCTTGTCGCGGTCTAAGATAAAGAAAATGTAAGATTGTATTGTAACTTGTTGTTGACTCAATTAAATCTAATGTTTAAATGGGACTACCAGGCAAAGAACAACTACAACTATACCTACATTGTAAGTGCTTGGCACGTTGAGAATTAACACTTAAACAATGGACACTAATATGGTTTAAAACAACATAAAGTTCTTAAATGAGGTATCAGGGATACGCGAGCATCTTCAACTCATCTGAACAGTCATCTGAAAGGTTGCAAAATGAGGCTGACTACTACACATACGTGAACTGTTGATCAAGTGATGCAATTTACATTGTATTTATAAATAAACAACCACGGCACGATGAATACGTCTGGTTATTAAGGCATCACAAGTAAGCCAAAATATTATGGTTTATTTGAACAATTACAATGTATGCGTGGCTGTGTAATTATTGTATCAGTGCCGGCGAGCTTGGTTCAGGTAAGGGCAGATACATTTTTCACCACCGTAACCTATTTATTGCGTTGTGTAGACTTGAGAAATGAACGGGAAATACGCATAATGCAGTCTACCAATAAAGGAATACAATCAACCTCATAACCGAGTATAACATAATTATGTCTAATTTAGAATAATAGTTTTCTACTTACTCTCCAATGAAGTCTTCCTGGAGATGCCTCATAGGGACTAAACATTTGGTTTCCTTAAGAGCGTTCTTATCATTCGCCAGGACACTCAAACAGCCCGAGTGGTCCTTTTGAGCTGCTAGATCAATTGCTTTCAATCCATTGGCACTCTGTAAATAATACATTTGGCTTAAATGTTCGTTTTACACTATCCATTGGTTATTATTATCCACATGACCCCTATATATAATGATAACTCAGTTAGAAATAGAAGTAAATAATACTATTCACAATAAATGTTATTTAACAAGTCACAATAAATAAAATAAAAATATGACTGCTCGCGTCTAGCATCCGGAGATCTCGGGTTTGATGCCGGGCGAAGCTTAATTTTCTTTGCTCATTTCCATTCGTTTCAATTATTTCTAGTCAATTTCCCTTTGTTTGAAGTTAATCAATAAAATTAAAAAAACTACATTCATTATCGTGATCCTTTGCACTGTCTTTATAAAAGTCGATTTAATTATCCTTGGGTTAGGGTTTATAAAAGGTTTATGACCGTTTGGTCTACCACCATTTGGTCCACTACTCAGTTGGTCTACTGCTATTTGGTCCACACTTAATACGTCTATTATTCAATTGGTCTACTGATATGTGGTACACACCCAATACCTCTACTATTCATTTGGTCTAGAACCCATTTGGTCTACAATTATGTTGGTCTAACATCTGTTAGTCCATCATGCATATGGTCTTCAATATACTTGGTCTACTAATCGTTTGGTCTACTATTAATTTGGTATAATATGCATTTGGTCTACATTCCATTTAGTCTACCAATGATTTTGTCTACAAATCATTATGGTTTATGGTTTATGTTTGTATGCACCAGATTGCACCATTTCAAGTATATAAATGCAAAATCTTCCCCTTTGGGAGGGGGATACCGCCTCCCAAATCCTCCTCCTCTGGCTCTGCCCCAGCCCTCGGTCGATTCGCTCCCTCGGGACTCATTTTGGGCTGTAAGCTATAATGTTGGATCATACATAATGTGGCATAGATATATGTTTTTATACACCAGATTGCACCATTTCAAGTATATAAATGCAAAATGTTCCCCGTGGGAGGGGATATCCCCTCCCAAATCCTCCTCCTCTGGCTCTGCCCCAGCCCTCGCTCGATTCGCTCCCTCGGGACTCATTTTGGGCTGTAAGCTATGATGTTGGATCATACATAATGTGGCATATGGTTTATGTTTGTATACACCAGATTGCACCATTTCAAATATATAAATGCAAAATCTTCCCCGTGGGAGGGGATACCCCCTCCCAAACCCTGCCCCTCTGGCTCTTCCCGAGCCCTCGGTCGATTCGCTCCCTCGGGACTCATTTTGGGCTGTAAGCTATGATGTTGGATCATACATAATGTGGCATATGGTTTATGTTTATATACACCAGAGGACTAGCCCCCTTCTGTAACTTTCGCTACATTTAGTAGACTTGTGGCCTAGGGCTATTGAAACGGAGATAGGCGCCGCCTTATGTGCCAACATTGGTACGGGATAGACTTTTTCTTTTTTCTTTTTTTTTAACACCAGATTGCACCATTTCAAATATAAATGCAAAATCTTCCCCGTGGGCTCTTCGCGAGCCCTCGGTCGCTTCGCTCCCTCGGGACTCATTTTTGGCTGTAAGCTATGTTGTTGGATCATACATAATGTGGCATATATTGCACCAAGTATATAAATGCAAAATCTGCCCCGTTGGAGGGGACACCCCCTCCCAAATCCTCCTCCTCTGGCTCTGCCCCAGCCCTCGGTCGATTCGCTCCCTTGGGAATCATTTTTGGATGTAAGCTATGTTGTTAGATCATTGGGAAGACTTTGGAAAGCCTGATTCGAGATAAACTAGTGCAACACATGATGAATCAACAACTTATGTCTGACTGCCAACATGGGTTTACCCCAAACAGATCTTGTACGACACAGCTCCTCTGCGCTATGGAAGAGATTACATCAATACTTGACTCTGGAAATCCCATCGATATCGTTTACCTTGATTTGTGTAAAGCGTTCGACTCTGTGCCGCATGAGAGATTGCTCAAGAAGCTATCAGCCTATGGAATAGAAGATAACCTTAATACATGGATAAAATCGTTCATCACTGGAAGGGAGCAGAGAGTGGCAATAAATGGTGCAAATTCAAACTGGTGCCACGTTCAAAGCGGGATTCCACAGGGGAGTGTTCTGGGACCTGTACTCTTCATTATATACATTAATGACCTCCCGGATGCTATTTTCAAAAGCATTTACATATTTGCTGATGATACAAAGATTTTTAGTGATGTTAGCTAGATTACAAAAAAGGAGTCACTCCAGGAAGATCTAGATAAGGCAGTGGAATGGTCCAAATCTTGGCATCTGAAATTCAATGTTGGAAAGTGTAAAGTTTTGCACATCGGGAGAAACAACCCGAGATACAGTTACGTCATGGATGATGCAGAACTGGAAGAGACAAGACAAGAGAAGGATCTTGGGGTGAAAATAGACGAAGAACTCAACTTCCATCAACATGTGTCATCGGCTGTATTAAAAGCTAATCAGATTCTAGGAATGATTAAAAGGACATTTTCCTTGGGACCCCAAGGAAGAACAGCGGTTTTTTTTTTTTTATTCTGCTGAATTGGGTCATCCCCCGTTGCACTTCATTGCTGTATTTATTGTTGTGATTTCGGATATAAACAAACAAACAAACAAGAGATAACCATACAGATGTTGCCAATACTCTTCACTACACTTGTACGTCCACACTTAGAGTATGGAAATATACTTTGGCACTTACGATATAAGCTCGATGCAGACAAAATAGAAACAGTTCAGAGAAGAGCCACCCGTATAGTACCAGATTTCCGTGAAATGGAATATGAGCAACGTTTGGAATGTCTCAACCTGCACTCCTTGCATTATCGAAGACGGCGTGGAGATATGATAACAGTATTCAAACTGATGAATGGGAAGCTTGGAATCTCCAGTGAACTTTTCTTCACTCCAGCAATTCATGCAACCACTAGGGGGCATGCACACAAACTGTATAAGGAGAGATCAAGATTGGACATCAGAAGTAAATTTGTTTAGTCAGAGAGTGGTATCAGACTGGAATAGCTTGCCAGAGAAAGTTGTTGAAGCAAAAACTGTCGATAATTTTAAGAATCTTTTGGATAAACATTGGTGGAATCAAAGATTCAAAACAGCCGATCCTCAATGCATGCGCAGCTGAAGTTTATAATAGACGTACAGTAGCAACAATCAACGCAGAGAAGACCGGAAAGTCTACAGGAGCCATCCTTCTTTTCCGTACCCTGATGTGATGTGATGTGATGATACATAATGTGGCATATATATGGTTTATGTTTGTATGCACCAGATTGCACCATTTCAAGTATATAAATGCAAAATCTTCCCCTTTGGAAGGGGAAACCCCCTCCCAAACCCTCCCCCTCTGGCGCTTCCCGAGCCCTCGGTCGCTTCGCTCCCTCGGGACTCATTTTCGGCTGTAAGCTATGTTGTTGGATCATACATAAGTGGCATATGGTTTATGTTTTTATGCACCAGATTGCACAATTTCAAGTCCCAAAATGCAAAACCTACCTACCGTGGGAGGGGGACCCCCCCCCCCCCTCCCCCCCCCCCCCACCCCCCGCTCAGTCACTTCGCTCCCTCGGGCTTGGTCGCTTTATCCTCGCAATGTCTCAATCTCACCTCTGGTTTAAAGTTGGCAAACCTGTGAGTGTGGTTGGGCATGAGCCCCTAACACATAAATCGTGAGCTCCCTTAGGGTTTTGCCCCCCCCCCCCCCCCCCAATCCAAAACTGCTTCCGGCGCTCCTGGCTGTGTATGAAAGGTTGTCCACCATTTACATTATTTTATTTAAATGAACCAATGTTATAGGAGATGGGTGGCTCGGGAGCAAAGTTAAATTGAAGGGTTAAGGGTTAAAATCTTCCCCGTGGGAGGGGATACCCCCTCCCAAATCCTCCTCCTCTGGCTCTGCACCAATCCTCGGTCGATTCGCTCCCTTGGGAATCATTTTTAGATGTAAGCTATGTTGTTAGATCATACATAATGTGGCATATGGTTTATGTTTGTATGCACCAGATTGCACCATTTCAAGTATATAATAGCAAAATCTTCCCCTTTGGGAGCGGGATACCCCCTCCCCAACCCTCCCCCTCTGGCTCTGCCCCAGCCCTCGGTCGCTTCACTCCCTCGGGACTCATTTTTGGCGGTAAGCTATGATGTTGGATCATACATAATGTGGCAAATGGTTTATGTTTTTATACACCAGATTGCACCATTTCAAGTATATAAATGCTAAATCTTCCCCGTGCGATGGGGATACCCCCTCCCAAACCCTTCCCCTCTGGGTCGCTTAGCTCCCTCGGGACTC
Source organism: Echinarachnius parma (assembly GCA_037951105.1). Taxonomy (NCBI): domain Eukaryota; kingdom Metazoa; phylum Echinodermata; class Echinoidea; order Clypeasteroida; family Echinarachniidae; genus Echinarachnius; species Echinarachnius parma. The sequence continues at coordinate 38,103 of JBAMJV010004624.1, read as the reverse complement.
ATTTTTGGCTGTAAGCTATGTTGTTCGATCATACATAAATCTTCCCGGTGCGATGGGGATACCCCCTCCCAAACCCTTCCCCCCTGGGTCGCTTAGCTCCCTCGGGACTCATTTTTGGCTGTAAGCTATGTTGTTCGATCATACATAATGTGGCATATGGTTTATGTTTTATATGCACCAGATTGCACAATAGTCCCAAAATGCAAAACCTACCTACCGTGGGAGGAGGACCCCCCCCCCCCCCCCCCCCCCCCCCCCCCGCTCAGTCACTTCGCTCCCTCAAGCTTGGTCGCTTTATCCTCGCAATGTCTCACTCTCACCTCTGGTTTAAAGTTGGCAACCCTGTGAGTGTGGTTGGGCATGAGCCCCTAAACACATAACTCGTGAGCCCCCTTAGGGTTTTGCCCCCCCCCCCCCAATCCAAAACTGCTTCCGGCGCGTATAATAATACTACTAATTTTACCAAAACATCAAACGTAAGGGGTAAATGTTTGAAAATATACCACATGGCAGACAGACTAATTGGCTTGTAAATGGACCAAATAGACCAGATTGATAGTAGACGAACTGGCTTGTAGACTAAATGACTGGTAGACCAAATGGATTGTAATTTGTAGACCACTTGTTTAGAATACGAAATGGTTAGTGGACCACATAGATTGGAGACTGAACGATTTGTATATAGACCAAAATGGGTTGCAAACCAAATTGATTGTAGACCAAATGGATGGTAGACCAAATGTATAGTAGACTAAATGATGATTATACCAACTGAATAGTAGATCAACTGGGTGTAGACTAAATGATTTATAGACCAATTGAAAGTAGCCTAATCGATGAGTAGATTAACTGGCTATTAGTATTAGACGAAATGCATATTATACCAATTGGGTTGTAACCCGTGTGGTTATTAGACGAACTGACAGTTAGACGAACTGATCCATAGACCAAATGATTGGTAGACGACATTACTGTGGACGAACCGGGTTTAGACTAAATGAAAGAGGACCAACTGGGTACTGGACCAAATGGTTGTAGACCAAATGGCAAGTCACCATGGGAACGTCCCCCATGCAATGGGCTTTGTGGCTCGATGGCTAAACGCTGGTCTAGCATCCGGAGGTCTCGAGCTCGATTCCCGGCAAAGCCTATTTTTCTTTGCTCATTTTCATTTAAACTGTTAATAATTCACTTTTTAAGGATTTAGGTCAATTTTTTCAAAACAGCAGCCAAACTGACGAGTTAATCATTACAATTAGGTTGTTTATTCAAGTGTTGTTCGCTATAATTCATCAAGCACGAAATGAGTACGTCGCCAACATTCAAATTCGTTTAGTAGGCACCCGATTTTGCACATAAAGCCTTTAAATTGGTTTGGTATATAAATAGTTATTTTGTATATCTTTCTTTTGCATTTGTTCTCACTAATTTATCCATAATAAAAGTGTCACATATATACTACTATGCTGATTCAAAGATCTATATTCCCCATAAGCATGATAAGTACATATCATGCATGTGAATCACAGCGTATTTCATAAAGAATATAATCTTATTCATTTCAACCATTTTTATTTCAATAAATGTCTATAGGCCTGCATCTAATCTTCATTAAATTTATCTATCAATTTCATCATTATTAATCATGTTGATACTACTATGCTTTGTTTCTTTCATTCAATTCAAACATCTCGTCCTCTTTAGGTTCTGTTTTATAATTTACGTAATATAAGTGTCGAATGACGAATTACAATGCACGCTTTTTTTAAATGCTTACCTATTGTCGAATTTGTATGCCCGAACACCCACGAACAATATTTTCGTTCTAAATTGCCGGCCCTCAAGGCGACCTTTTAAATTGCACTCTCCTTTTTCATTTTATTTTGGCCGGAATTTCCGATCGCGTCCTATAAACATGAAATTGAATCATCATTTCAGTTACTATGAAATGATGATCCCAATCGTCAGTCAATTTTGTGCTATTAAAATTGAATGATGGAATCGTCAATTTGGCTACTGTTTTGACGAATTTGAAAAGGAAAACCTTGTTTTACCTTGCAAATATGATAGCAAACTTTCTCTCCTTAGATAACTTTTCAAAAGTATTTTCCTTCATAGACAGTTTGAGATATTGTACAAGTAGAATTTTAAAGTCTAATGATCAATCAAACGAATATTGGGGCCACTCGAATTATTGGAAGCACACAAAGTATTATTGTGTTGCTTACTGTCAAAAGAATGACCCCCTTATCTACCCCCACCCCGCCCCCCCCCCCCCCCCCCCCCAACCCTGCATCCCTCCGTAGGTCGCTATTCATTACGGCCCGAGCCCGTTATTCATAAGGACCGATATGAAATCGGGGTCGCTATCCATAAACACGAACAAGAAGCGCTATTCATAACACATATAGGGGGTCACTACTTATAAGGGCCGCTATTCATATAACGAATTCGAGGTCGCTACCCCCGTGTTTTATCTTCATAAAACATTAACATAGGAAAGGTTATATGAAACAAAAAACCTAATCGAATTAAATTTTCAAGAAAAGAGACCCTCATTTCATATTTAGAATATAGAACATGTTCGAATATTACGAATAGCGTCCCTCATTGTGTATTATGAGTCCACTTTGATTAGACGCTGTCTTGTAACATTGTGCATAGCGACGCTTTACATATATCGTGAACAATGACTCCTTTTAAAATTATGAATAGCGGTATTGTATTTCTTTCAATATGACAATGACCAGTTTATTTTGAGATTCGTGAGCAAGTTATATAACTGTCATGTGTTTTACCTTCTTATCTGCTTCACTGCCAGACCGAAGAAGTAACTGAACTACATCCACGTGTCCGTATTCTGCAGCAACGTGGAGGGGAGTGAACCCGCTCTTATCGGATGCATTGACATCTGCCCCTTTATTCACCAAGTACTCGGCAACCTGTGTATGACCCCTGTAATAATGTATTGTTTATCAAATTTGTTTTATTCTGATCTTCAAAATGAAAGGGATCGAGTAACATTGTCAAAATCCACAGAACCTACTTGGAACTCTAGCGGTTTTCACATACCTCATTGTAATCGTGTACAAGTTGAAACATGGAGCAGGTTCTTAGTTACCACAGTTCCCTTTCGTTATAAAGATATTAATGATTTATTTTCCTTTCGTTATAAAGATATAACAGTTTGAAGTGTTCGGATTTTGTTTCTATATTTGGAGAATAATAAATGTGTACAAGGTTAGGGCAGTGGGTTTATAGCAAATACCGCTTTGCATTTTCGCTTATTAATTTGCCATACGGCATTCCTTTATCATGTAACTTTCACAAACCACTCGGTGGACAAAGCAGATCGCGGAAATAGACATTATAATAACCATACATCATAGTTTTCACATGTCAGCAAAGTTACTATAGATCACTTTAAAAGGATCTAGTATTGTGCGGCCATGTGCAATAAAAATAATGGTTAAAGTGATCCCTATAAAGTGTCAGATATTGCACAAAATGACATTTGAGACTTCAATCCTATATCAATATCATTGTAAAATACAATTGAAAGATTTGTGAAAGTTTGAAAGAAAACGAACACTGTTTACCTAGTGAAAAAAACGAATATTGAGTTCATATCTTATCACCGAATACTGATGGCCTGCCGTAGATTTGTTGCAGTAATAATCGTCCGAAGTTGACGAATTCCGCACACGTGTATACAGACGGTACAGAATTCATGGTATTTGCGCGCGCTAGGCTAAGGGTTTCCCACGCGCGCTGGCCGGACGTGTTCAGCTATGGCAATTGTACTTTTTATCAAAAGCGTTAGCTAACGCTTTTGAAATAATGATTTTCAATGATAATTATCTTCATACTAAAGGGACATTTGAACAAATCTAACCCTATTTTATTCTTCTCTTACCATAAGCTAAACAACACGGCAGAAGAGAAACGAGGAAGCTCCAAGTATTTTTCGTGGAGTTAGACACTTTACAGGCATCACTTTAATGAAATCACGCATCGTTAATTGACCAAAGCGGATCACGAAAATAGACATTATATCAATCATTTATCATAGTATCAACAAAGTTGTTAGTTCCCTCAAAAAGATCTAGCCAAGAAGCTTTTTGCCATGTGCACAAAATGGTAAATATTTAATAAAATATGCATTATGCCACACTCTTAGTTTGTATTAGTCAAGCGTGGGCAAAGATTTGTCAGGCAGTAAAAATTCGTCACGCTTTCATGACGATCACTTTATGTCAATTGACGAATTAAAACTCGGGGATTACAAATTTACGTATTTACGTAACGAATGTAAAGCATGTTTTGACAAACTTCTTCAACTGACGAATCAGGTCGACAAAGACAAAGTGACAACTGAACTGAGACTTAATTCTGTCAACAAAGGCATGTAGACACTAGACAGCACAGATCTACTACAGATGTCAAACTTTTGTTTGACAACTTTCTGTGACAACTTTCTGTGACAACGATACGAGAGATTCGTCATGCACTGAGTTTCCGTGCAGTGCTGCATGACGAACTAATTTTCCTACATGACAAAATATTTGTCATACATTACGAATTAATTTTCATGCATGACAAATTGATTTCTTAGCATGACGAATCAAAATGAAAATTCGTCAAATGACAAATGTTTTCCCGTAAATACTTGACGAATTAGCATTAATCAAGATGTACGATGTGGTGTGGCAAGATCGGTAGAGCGCGTGCTTTTTAATCGTGAGACCCCGAGTTCGAACCCTGCCCACTCCGTTTGCTCTTCAGCAAGGCAATTAATCCACATTGCTGCTCTCTACCCAGGTGTATAAATGGGTACATGGTCTGGAGAAAATTAGCTTGGTGCATCTATAGGGTTGCCCGCCGCTAGTATGCTCCCCGGGGAGTTGAGAATGTGTACATGATAATTGTGCGGTTCTGAACTGTACCAAATGACCAGGGATAATGATATGCGCTTTGAGCACTTTATTTGGTGGATATTGCGCAATATAAATATTCAGTATTATATTATTAAATGTATAATTAATTTGTCAAGGAAATCTGCTTGCATGACAAATTTATTTGAAAAATTCAAAATTTGTCAAATAAGACCATGTTTTGACGATTTTTTGTTCGTCAATTGACTAGATATTTTTAAGAGTGCATCTGATATGTCCACAGAGTGATGTGTGAACATTCCATGATAAATGAATGTCACATGACCAAATTATGAACGAAAATGCAAAATTACATTTGCTAACTCATTGCACTGACAGTTCCATGCTTCTATTGGTAAAACGATAATAGTGAGGATATGAAAACAGCTAGACGTGTTTCAAGTAAGTTTTTAGGAATTGGATAACATTGCGGGATCCCTTTGAATCTACTCCCTTTTTCCAATGGTATCATAAGCTTCACAATACAAACACATTATATAAATATCAGTTGACCTAGATGTTTAAATTAATATTATATCAAGAACATATATTGCAATACTGAACACGTATCTTTTGTGCTTTACTATGTTTTTTGGTATAAATGTACACAAAAATGTATGATTTAAATGATTATTTTTCATTCCAGCTATGTATACAATTACAATGTAAACACTCTGATTAAGCGATTTTTACGAAATTACGACATCGCATTGGCAATACAATATCACTCACGTCGGAATCATGGGTATTTTACTTTATGATGGGAATGTTGTTTCGATTCAACATGGAAGAATTAAAGGGATCTAGTAACTTTGTTGCGAAGTGCAAAAAGTGATGCATGGTTAATAAAATGTATTTTGGTGTGATCTGATATGTCCATGAAGTAATTTGTGAACATTTCAAATTAATTGGATGTTATTTGGCCGAGAAATGAGGAAAAATGCAAAGTGATATTCACTTACTCATTGCACTTACTTTGTACACGGCTGAAAAGGTCCCGTAATTAATCTAATATCCAAACACTTCAATCGTAAATATCTTTTGAACGAAATGGAAATTTTAAAAACCGAAACCTGTCCCATACTTTCCAAAACTGTTATTGTTAATACAAGTAATACGAGTAAAACAAGGTATGGGGGAACCGCTAGAATTCCAACTGGATTTTGACAATGTTACTAAGTCCCTTTAACAGGAATTGTCGTCATTTGATACATATAAGTTTGTAATTTAAAAGCATTTAAGGGTTAGTCACCAAGGCTATTTCATCTTGACGCCCTCATATAAACGTGAGGTAATAAAACACAAACACGTGCGTAGGGGCAATTTTTGTTTATCAGGGGGCTAGGGGGGCTTTGGTCTTTTGCCAGAACAATTACACGTCCCTTTATTCACCTGACAATAAACTATTAAGACAAAATGAACAATGTCTTCGCCTCTTTGGTGTCCGAAAATTATGTTTTGGATGGCTTAGTCCGAAAAGCAACACAGTTTTGGCAGAATATGAGATGTTTGGGCCCGGAAATAACGTTATATTTTCCTTCAATGACACGACTTTACATAGATGTGAAATGGATTTGCCCGAATATGACATGTTTTGCCCGAATATGGGTTGCTTTTTGCCCTGCGAATATGGCCGTTATCCAAACTACCAGGGGCTGTAGCCCCACCCCGCCTCCATGGCGTATAAACATGGATATTATTGCATGCATACATTCCTCACCGGGTAGCTGCTGAATGAAGAGCGGTGTTTCCACTTGATCTCCTGGCTGTGAGGTCCGCTCCTTTACTAATGAGTAAGCACACAGTTTCAAGATGGCCTTCTTGTGCAGCGCAGTGAAGCGACGTATACTCATCGTGTCCTGCTGCATTCACATCACTACCTTGCTCTAACAGATATTTCACCACGTCACAATGACCCCTGAGCAAATAAAGATACAACACATTTTCAAACAGACAATTTGTTTGATTAAGTGTAAAACTTTCAATACCATGTAATAAAAGTACATTTTATACATTATTGTAAATGTTTACGTATTTACATTAATTAAAGGGGTTGTACAGTTTCGGTAAGGCTGAACTTTACTAACCAAAACCTGCACAGTAACATTACAAGCTAGTTAAAACTCCACTATGCTCGAAGGGTAAACAAAATTACAAACGGCTAAGTAAAAAGCCTGTTATCATTCACAAAGAGCCATTAAAACACAAGAGGGCGCTCTCTAAAAAGGCATTGGTTTCAACCATCTTTCATACAAAATTATGCATGTGATGTTTTGTTGAAATGATGATTATAAAAAGAGATCATCAACAACTAAAATAAAACCCTCTATAACATGTAGGAAACTCAAGTTTGATCGATTATATCTCTTTTATCACTTGAAATACCGATATCACTTGAAAGGGTGTGTATTCCATTTTAAAATGATACCAAATTTTTAAGCATCATGAGTACGAGGACGTATGCGCTGTATATTTCAGAATGAGGGAGAAGGGCCGAAGTGAAATGCCGCAAAATGCGCCAACAAACTTCCGTCGGAAGGTCTGACTCTCATATCACGGTTTTCTCAAGTTGTTTTTCTTTCTACGATGAATAACTTTAACAATGAAGATATACTGTTTAATATGGTTTCAGAAGAAAGCCTATTCAATTATCTTTCCAATGACACCTCACTTGTTATGATTCTGACATCCGGATAGGTACAGTAAAGGTGAATAGTGGAGAGGATCGACAGCGAAATGTTACACAATTGAAGGCGTTGCATCCAAAAACGACTTTGTGTGGAGATATCTTGTACTTTATCTCACATAATGAAGTTCAACATCATGTGGATGCGTGTTAATTTTTCAATAAAATGATGCCCCATTTGTAATGGCTTTGTGAATGAGGTGTTTGCAGTATCTCTGAATTTTTGGGACTCAAAATGACATGTTGCGAAGTGCACCGTTTTGCCGGTGAATGAAGTTGGATCTAAAAAAATATACATTCCAACTTCTTTATGACCAACCAGTGGCAAACCCAGGATTTTTTCAAGGGGGGGGGGGGGGGTATTTTGTAAATTTTCGAAGCCGAGACCAAGTACCTTAACATTTTTCGAGACCGAGACCACGGTCCGTCAACAATTTTCGAGGCCGAGACCAGGACCATTGGTTGAGAACCCCTCTCAGTGGGGGGGGGGGGGGGGGGTCGGGGGTGTCCGTAGAAAATTTCCGAAGCCGAGACCAAGTACCTTCAACATTTTCGAGACCGAGACCACGGTCTGTCAACAAATTTCGAACATTTTAGCAATTTAACATCGGAAATTGCCATTTGTTTCAATAATATTGTATGTGGATATTCGTGTTGTGTGTTTATAATATGATATTTCGGTTTGAAGGGTAATATATATAAACACCCGAGGTTGTAGAATATTCTTATATAAGAATGCGATCGGAGCGAGCTTGAACATTATAGCAATTTCACATCGGAAAATTTCCATTTGTTTCAATATAATTGTATAGGTATATTCGTTTATGACTTATGATATGGCGTTTTGAAGGGTAATATATAAACACCCGAGGTTGTAGAAATCGGAGCGAGCTTAACAATTTTAGCAATTTCACATCGGAAAATTGCCATTTGTTTCAATATTATTGTATGGGAATATTCGTTTAAGCCTTATGATATGGCGTTCTTAAGGGTAATATATAAACACCCGAGGTTATGACATATTATATATGCGACTGGAAGCGCAGCGAGCTTGAAGATTTTAGCAATTTAATATCGGAAATTGCCATTTGTTTCAATATTATTGTATGGGGATATTCGTGTTATGTGTTATGATATTGCGTTTTGAAGGGTAATATACAGGGTGGCCCAAAAAAAACCGGAATGGGGCACTTCCCAAAATAAAGTAACACATGTATTATGTCCATCGGATAGAGTGTCTTTTCAAATGAACAACGATACCAAGAACAGTCAATTTGGTTGTGTAGTTTTTGTTTTAGGGCCCTATGAGTGACACCATGTCAGGTTCTCTTTTTTGTCAATTTGTATTGAGCCAGCGCTTGATGAATTGCACGAACCGCCGTTCATATCGTTGAGCATCGCGCACTATTGTTAGTGTGCACTCAGCCGTGTGCCGAGAGAATGGGCCTGGTCGCTGAATGGTATTACGGGCAAGGAGTGCGGTTAAACTGGCATTGACTAGGTCGAAATCGACATAAATCGGCACCTGACATGGTCTCACTCACTGCGTCCTTAAACAAAAATGACCTGACCAAAATTATTGTTCTTGGTATCGTTTTTCATTGTAAAGGACACCCTATCCGATGAACATAAACATTGTGGTATTATATTTTGGGAAGTGCCCCGTTCCGTTTTTTTTTTGGGCCACCCTGTATAAACACCCGAGGTTATATAATAATATAATTACGAATTCGAGCATACCGAGCTTAGAAATTGTAGTAATTTAACATCGGAAATTGCCATTTGTTTCAATAATATTGTATGGGTATATTCATGCTATGTTATTGCGTTTAGAAGGGTGATATATAAACACCCGAGGTTGTAGAATATTATACATATATATACGAATGCGAGCTTGAACATTTTAGGAATTTAACATCGGAAAATTGCCAGTTGTTTCAATATTATTGTATGGGAATATTCGTTTAAGACTTATGATATGGCGTTATTAAGGGTAATATATAAACACCCGAGGTTATGACATATTATATATGCGACTGGGAGCGCAGCGAGCTTGAATATTTTAGCAATTTAACATGGGAAGTTGCCATTCGTTTCAATATTATTGTATGGGTATATTCATGCTATGTTATTGCGTTTAGAAGGGTGATATATAAACACCCGAGGTTGTAGAATATTATATATATACGAATGCGAGCGGAGCGAGCTTGAACATTTTTAGGAATTTAACATCGGAAATTGCCATTTGTTTCAATATTATTGTATGGGTATATTCGTGTTATGTTATTGCATTTAGAAGGGTGATATATAAACACCCGAGGTTGTAGGATATTATATATATACGAATGCGAGCGGAGCGAGCTTGAAAATTTTAGGAATTTAACATCGGAAATTGCCATTTGTTTCAATATTATTGTATGGGTATATTCGTGTTATGTTATTGCGTTTTGAAGGGTAATATATAAACACCCGAGGTTGTAGAATATTATATAATTACGAATGAGAGCGTAGCGAGCTTGAAAATTTTAGCAATTAAACATTGAAATTGTCATTTTTTTCAATATTATTGTATAGGTATATTCATGTTATGTTATTGCGTTTTTAAGGTGATATATAAACACCCAAGGTTGTAGAATATCATATATATACGAATGCGAGTGGAGCGAGCTGAAATTGCCATTTGTTTTAATATTATTGTATGGGTATTTCTTTTTTTATGTCTTATGATTTGGCGTTATGAAGGGTAATTTATAAACTCCCGTGGATGAAAAATATTATGTATGAAAATTTAAGCAATTTCACATCAGAAAATTGCCATTTGTTTTAATATTTACAGGGTACTTACAGGTATATTTTGGTTAAGAAAAATAAAAATAATTAAAGGTAGGGGTAGGGATGACGAGGAATTTACGGACAGTGTTTTTAGTAATTATTATTATTATTATTTTTTTTTTTTAGCTGTCGGGGGGGGGGGGGGGGGGGGGGAGGGGCCCTGGGTCCCCCCCCCCCTGTGTCCGCCACCGGGGGGGGGGGGGGGTGTCCATACAAAATGTTCAAAGCCGAGACCAAGTACCTTCAAAATTTTCAAAACCAAGACCATTGTTTGAGAATCCGTGGAAAATTTTTGAAGCCGAGACCAAGAAATGTCAACATTTTTGAGCCCGAATCCGGGTTTCTTCTCAAATTTTCGAGGCCGAGACCAGGTTAATGAGGGTCGAGACCGCTTGTAAGTGGTCTCGAGACCGGCTAAAATTTGAAAGGGGGGGTTCAAACCCCACAAAAGAGCCATTTTGGGGCCAAAGGGGGGGGGGGAGGGGGTTTGACCCCTGAGCATATAAAGACACATAAACATTTAATATGATAAAATTAGAATTGTGATATATCATTGTACATTTTTGCGTATGGACATAATAGGTGCCTTCGCAGTTCTTTCATCGCAAGCATCACGTGACACTTTTCTAGTACACTCGCAATCGCCAAATACTAGCAGCCCAAAACTGATTTTAAGTCCAAAAGCACTAGGAACACAACTTGTTACCCCTCAAGGGCATGCAAAATCTCGTTAGAGACACGAATGAGGGCTGTTTCAACACTGTGACCCTTCCTATAAGCTGAATTAAATGGCTCTAACAAGTTGTTATGATTAATTTTGTCCAAAATAGTTGAAACTGCTATATCATTCACTATCTCGAATTTGTGATAAGATACCATGGGCAAACATGAGCAAGATCTGTAGGATCAAATGTAACTTTTCTTTAGAGGGGGCACAGCGGCACGTTTAAAAGATTATGAAAACATATGGGTACACGTATAACTTCAAGAAGGCCTTCTTTAGCAGCGGCATGATCCGACGGCCAGGAAATGCTACGTTGACATCAGAACTTTTCTCCAACAGGAATTTCAACACATCGGTATGACCCCTGATTGATTAAATGAAATAGTAAGTCCCGTTAATCGGTACAAATTGACTTCTAATATACAAAAAAATTATGCTAATATCAAATGGTGCCAACAAAAAGTGCCCATTGCACTCCGTACATTAACAAGTCATTTTAAGAAGTCATTTCAATTGCTATTTTAGGTTTCATTATGATATTTGTATCTTTTAAGTAAAGTTAATAAATCATTATACAATTCGATGAAGTTAATTAATTCGGCGGATCAATTAAAACAATGCACCCCTTACTTCAAGGCAGCAATAAGATGAGCGGGCCTTCCGTCTGATGTCCTGGCTGTAAGCTCTGCTCCATGACTAATGAGTTGACGGACAACTGCAAGGTGGCCTTCTTGTGCAGCAAGATGAAGCGACGACCAGGTAATGTTATCTACTGCGTTGACATCACAGCCATTCTCCAACAGGAATTTCACCACATCGGTATCCCCCCTGATTTAATATAAACAAAAGTCCCGTGTATCGACATAGGCGTACCCAGGGGGGGGGGGGGGGGGGTTCAAACCCCTTCCCCCCCCCCCCCCCCCCCTTTCGAATTTTAACTGGTCTCGAGCGCAAATGTTAGTGGTCTCGACCCCGTCATTATCGATGGTCTCGGCCTCGAAAAGTGCGAAGGACTCTGGTCTCGGCCTTGAAATGGCAACAATTCTCGGTCTCGGCTTCGAAAATTTTCTACAACTACCCCCCTCCCCCCTCCCACCCCCCTGCATACAGGATTCTCAACCACTGGGTCTTGGTCTCGGCATCGAAAATTGTGGACTGGACCTGGTCTTGGTCTTGAAAATGTTGAAACTTCGCGGTCTCGACTTCGAAAATTTTCTACGAATACCCCCCCCCTGCTTACAAAAATTGGTCTAAAGAAATACACCCCCCCCCCCCCCCTTGAAAAAAAACCTGGGTACGCCACTGTGTGTCGGTACATATTAACTTTCAATGTAAACCAATGTGATTGGTGCCAATTGTAATACATGTATTGGAATCTCATTTTCAGATATAATTTCAACCGCTATTTTACGTTTCATTATGGTAGCTACATCTTTTAGATAAAGGTTATACACTATTATACAATTAGATTAAATTAAATAATTTACCGGATCAATGTTATCATGCACCCCTTACCTCCAAGCAGCAATAAGATGAGCGGGCTTTCTATCTGGTGTCCTGGCTGTTAGGTCCGCTCCATGAGTCATGAGTAGACGCACAACTTCAAGATGGCCTCCTTGTGCAGCGAAGTGAAGCGACGTATCACCATTGCAATCTGCCGCATTCACATCACAGCCTTTCTCTAACAGGAATTTCCCCACGTTACAATGACCCCTGAGGAAATAAAGACACAAACATTTTATGATTGTAAATCAAAAATATTTAATATAAAATATAAATTATTCTGAATGATATTTCCGTAATAATGTATGTTTTAACTCTAAACCTACTAAACACTCTAAACCTTTTTTCAATTGTGAAAAGTCCAAGCAGTACATATTATATTAAAATGGAGAATTCTAGAAACCTATTAGGCATAATCGTAAGTAGGCGAGAATGACTATGTGCATGTGTGGTTGTGGCGAATTTACTCAGATTTTGGCTTCGTGATATTTTCATAATATTGTGTGCGAGTGTTTGTGTAAAAATTTCATATGGAATTATCCAATAAGACAATTAAATAACAATATTTCACAAGTATGTTGGGTTGATAAAACTCAATGCGTATAAAGTAGGAGACTGAGCTCCTCAACATGAATTTAAGTGGGAAGTAAAAGTGTATCTGCCCAAACGTGTACAGTTTACTGTATGAATGCAATTTATGTGCTCGAAAACAAAATTGCATGCACGTGTGGTGATTTTGAGCAGTCATGACCACTTTCGCAAAACCGCTATCGGCCAAAATAGCGGAAAAGCACTATTCCGCGATTATCACGTGACACGCAGTATTGCGTCATTTTCGGTTCCACGTGTTGTGGCAATGGGGATATTTGTGCAACGACTACATTCAATTAAATTACATTTATTTTCGCCCAATGTTCTGGACAGATCATCTAAATAGTAAATGTGTAGCATCCTTGATAATTAAACTAACGGTGTGTAGTTTGTCTAAATGATCTGGCCAGAACATTTTAAGAAAATCTTGCTCGATTATGCGGTTCGTTGTTCAAATAAACGGTTGATTCGCGCATAGACTTACGCGACAGGTGTTTGATGCCGTACGAACTAGTACGGTGCGAAATAACGAGAGAAAAGGAGGGAGCGTGTAAGAGAGGCGTATAGCTTGGCAAGATAAGAGAACGGCAAGATAAACTTAGCACGCGGAAGGCGAGAATGGCGGACACAAAGCTGCATAATTTATGTGTAAAAAAACGGCTGTACAAAATTCTATTTTGTTTCGATCACCGATAGTATCGCATGGTACTATCGCCACGATATATGCGCCATCTAGCGACATTGATTGGAGAATAGTGGGAAACCACTATTTTCACGATAGTGGAAAAGCGAAAGTGGTCCTGCCTGTTGAGTGCTATAAATTGGAACAGGGGTGGCAGCAAACGAAGTTGGATGCAGTGGTCAGTCAAAACAGTTGATAGTGGTTTCAAAACTATTTATCATTTCCATTTTTAGAGAAACCCAAGAGGATATATGGTCGATTCCAACGAAAAGTGTAGACGGCATGTTCAGAACTATTTGATTTTTTTGAAAGGTCCTACAATCTCGATTTTTCTTTGAGCAGATGCATCTTGGCGAGACCTTTCGCGCCATACAAAATGTGTGACCATTGCATTTATATTTCTTTCTACAGGAACAAAAAACATGCTATTTTTGACCACTTTTGAAAAAATCTCTTAACGTTTTTATGAGCGGTTAAAATCTTAGAATGAAGACTTGATACGAATTGGTTTATTTTTACATGGGAAGTTGTTGCATATTTCAGGACTCATTATATGATTTTTTGTAAGTAACTCGCAATCATGTGATTTTTGGTGATTTTTTACCTAGTGGTAAATTTTAAGCGTTGCCTACGAATACATTTTTTAGCACTCATAACCTTATTGAAAAATTCATCACACGATTGAAAATGTGTGCTCAACTTAAACCCTCATGTGTCTACTATTGAAATGCATTATCAAAAATCCGAGTGTTGTGATTGTATAGCCGTCAGAAACGTCAAAAGCTGAAAAGGCCCGTTTGGTAAAAAAAATGGCATTACCTACGTATACACTTCATCATGTCGTAGCTTCAATATGTATGTAGATTAGTGAGAGATAACTTAGTAATAGATGGAATATAGCATAACGCTAATATGTGCAAGGATTTATCGTTTTCAAATACTGATTTTAGGAGATATTCCACAAAATGTGTTGCATTCGTAAGTAATTTTTAACAAATTAAACGTTACTTACGAATACAAACATGACATAGGGAGTTTGATTCCTGCGCTGACATTATTTCAAACGGCAATATCACGTAGATATGTTGGCTATTTGAAGAAAATGAGCGTGTTATGGTATGAAACAAATTTCCTTTTCATGCGTTATAATGTTCATATTTTGGGGGCATTTAGATTACGAGCACACCAGGCTAAAAAAGTTACTTTTTTTGCCTCATTTAACATTAAACGATTTTCTCCTCCTTGTTTAACAAGCGTAATCATCATATTAATACATTAATTTATGTGTATGATTCGAAGGCATCCTTTGGCAATAGATTAAAATCAAAATAACGATAGTCAATGCTTTAATAAGAACATTAATGTGGCATTTTATCATGGGGACACTCTGTATTCGTAGGTAAAATGTACTCGTAGGTAACAAGACAAAAGTAAACTTTCGGATATTAAAGCCCATTTGTATGTCACAATCAACCTGATAAGTACGCGCTTTCTAAATCCGACCAGTTGCTTTCATCATCTAGAGTTTCGACTGAAAATATGATGAATTTTTTTTTACGAAGTTCCGAATACACAAAAATAATGATGTAATCATGGATTTTTAAAATCGTTTAAAAACAACATGCATCTGATGGCCTACTATCTGCATCAAGATGATCAACCCATTCGATCCAAAAAGCAATTGCGGTTGTTCGATTGCATTTTGGTATTTTTGTCTATGAAATTGTCCTTGTTAAAACATATATCATGGAGTCTGTGTACATGGTATATACGTTAACGTATGCACTATGATTTTTGGCGAACAGTTGTATATAAACCACATGATAAGTCGACTTAATCGATTACTTTCATTTGTATTCCAATCACACGAGAGATTGAATCAGATATGGCTCTTTATAAAGTAGGTAAAATACCGAAGAACACACCATTTGATGTCTTAATATACTATATAAAGATGGTTAGAATGATATGTATAAAATGGCACTTCATGTAATACATTGGCTCAATTTTATTAAATTATTTATCTCACAATACACCCTTACCCCCTCCAAAAATTTGAATTGAAAAACAATCAATATGTTTCGCCTAACTTTCAGCTATACCGTACGTATCCCAACCGTTGTCCCATCACCTCAGATATATACTTTGTGTATCTTGGGTAGATAGAAAATTCGATTATTTTTTGTAATATCGCAATTGTGTTTTAGTTAGTATATCTATAAGATGATACAACTTATTAGCATTTTCTTTATGTAATATTTATATCACATATAACAAGAGCATGTACACTGAAATATTGATACTGTTAAACATGTTATGATTGCTATAAAGATTTATTTAACGGCCATTTTTGTTGTTAAAAAGTAAAATAACGTAATTGAAAACAATGATGATGCCGTGTTGTGATGTTTTCATATGCTGCCGTTTGATTGTATTGATATTATTGCAGCCTTACATAATGTACACAGAAATCTCCAAGAATAACTTCGTTTATAATATTCTTGATAGATGTAGCACATAATGAGATTAACCTTATATTTAGCACTTTACAATAATATACTGTAATACAAAAGTGGAAACAATACGAGTTAATCTTAGAAACATTCCAATTAAATTGGAGGATTCGAATCAAACTAAGTAAGCTGTTGGGATATGCAGGATTGGCCAATGTGTTTAATTAATATTCAACCCTTTAACAGCATTATAAGAGCGCTGTATGAACTGTTTTTTTAGGAATCTCAAATGATCCTTTATTGCATTTATCAAACAGATAATATATTACCACTCATCGTTTGAGCAATCTTTTCAAATGTATGTTTGTCATCCATACAGCTTATCGTAAATTCTATTTTATGTGCACGCTGATGTACACCTTATACAGTGATTCACCCAAATATCAAAAACAAATATATGCTCTCTCTTTCTCAAATGCGTGTTTTTATAGCTATTTCAGGAACAGTATGAATTTACAGACCATAGGTATACAAGTTGTTTTTCGTATAGTCAAAATACAGTAATTAACTTTGCCTACTACAGGTATCTTTAAATATATGAACAAAATAATGTTACCTACGAACACACTATAATATTCGTTTATGTATTACCGAAATGTATCGTATCCCTACAAATTCCAGATTAAACATTTTCTTACATACTGTTTGCAATATCAATGATGTGGATACTATCTATCACCCTTAGGAATTCAAATCTATAGTCAGGTTTAAATGTCCAAATGTTCACATTGAATATATATTTTGTTTTGAGGACACCACTTATGGTGTCAGTGTAAATTTGTAACAAGTATTTGGTATTCCCAATTGATTGTAAGCACATTTGTATGATCGTATCTCACTTAGAACTGACAAGAGACCCCCCATATTTCGTGACAGTCACTGTGAATAAAAGGTTTTTGTTACCTACGTATAAAGTAAATTACATGTTGCCTACGAATACTTATTTTTCACGTACATTGCATACGTGTCATATTTTTGGGCACAAACCTAAATTTGATATTTTTGGAAAGGGTATTTCCCACTCTTTAAGATAGTGGAAAATAATTCTGATTCACATATTATTAAAGAGATCATGAAAAGTGATACAACCTCATGTTTTTAAGACAGGAAAATCTCAACACACTAATAAAATATTTGAACTTGAAAATTTATAACAGAGTGATGTTTAAAACACAATATGCGAATGTATTCCATGATTAGCATCTTAGAGATGAAATAAAAGCAAATGTTTGCATGAAGCAGATTGATTTGGAGTTCCATAATCACATTTTAAAAGTAATTCATCTGCATTCGTAGGCAACGTTAGGAAATGTACCATTAACTTCTCAAGGCCATTACCTGGCCGTTCGGAAAGATTAGTGATGGCACTTTTTTTCTGGTTATGGTTGACATGTCTACTTAACATGTGCAAAAGGATTAAACAATCAAAGCAGTTTGAAATTCGAACCTAAAAATCTGGCCGTGTACACTTTTCGTTGGAATCGACCATATACGACTAGAAGTAACACGAATTAGGTATTTATAAGTGACAGCAGGCATACACTGTTTAATTCCCATTTAAAGGGATCCACCAGGCAAAGAACAACACATACTTTTTATAATAGACCGCTTCGGTAATGTATGCAAGTCAAGCTTAACAACTAAGTACAGCAAGATAGCTTGCCGGACATGGTTACTTTTGTTAAACTTGCCAATGGGGAGTCTGACGTCATACGCATATTACTTGCATACATTACCGAAGCGGTCTATTTGGTGTCGTTTTGTGATTTCAAGTAGATACCCAACATTGTGCAAAGGGTTGTGTAATTCATAAACAAAGCAATTAATTTCCACCACTTACGGAACCACTATTATTTCCTGGTTCCGTACGGGACAATAGAATCCCGGACGATTCGTTCGCTCGGGACAGATTAGTCATTGTAATTCATATACCCATGAACGCATACTTTAGAATGGTGATGTGTTTTCCAATTATAGTTTGTTCTTTCTAGAAACATATTCTTGTGAACTTGTTGATGGAATGGACAACTAAATGTGTTAACTTTCATTTATAAGAATATTATTTTGGGGTGATGGTACCCTTTAATGCATTCACGCATCTAGTCTCTTGCAAGCCGCAAAGTGTAGCGCAGAACTTCCGTTTGATGATCTGGCTGTACGACTCGCTCCCCCACTAATAAGTAGACGCACAACTTCAGAATGACCATTATGAGCAGCGGCATGAAGCAAACAACCGCCTAAGCCATTGACTTCATCCACATCTGAACCTTGGTCTAACATATATTAAGCAAATAATTACCGTTGGTGAAGGTGATGGGACAAACTATCACTTCCGAGGCGATCTGGATGAAGCTATCTTTCCGAAGCGAAGCTGAGGAAAGATAGCGTATACATTCAGATCGCCGAGGAAGTGATAGTTTGTCATCGCCTGAAACCAAAAGGTGATTATTTGCTTTATATTCCACATCAATTATTTTTATCACAAACGACCTATAACTAACACAAAGGTCTAAAACGTTTGGAATATTGAGCAATTGATCGAGTCTTTTATTTTAATTTCGTCAATCCTGCACATGAACAAGATTTATGATTAAAAGTCAAAGACGCTTATACCATTGTCTATTAAGCGTAGCCGCGCGCTAACGTTGCGCATCAGCGCGCTACCTTTCTGCGCACTAATGCGCGCACGCGTATACTTGCGCGCGAACAATTGAATATCTACACAGTGCAACGCACTTTTACCAACTATCTAGTGAGTGCAACGCACTTTCACCCAAAATATCTACACAGTGTAACAAACTTTTCTTCTCCCATTAATGATAGGCGAAACTATATTTCATCACGTGATTAACTTTTGACCAATCGTAGAGCAAGATTCTTAGTATGTGGAATATAATTCACTATATCGTAACGAGCCCTTATAACAAAACACAAATACACATGATAATATAGACTTAAAGTGTTCATTATCAAGGTGTGACAATTTCGATGTCATGTATTTTAATCCTACGAAGGAACATCATTATAAGAAAGTAATCATAATAATACTACTTGTTATTTGACTTTTGTGTTTGTACGTTTACTTGTTATTTGACTTTTGTGTTTGTACTTTTTTCTTTCATGCCTATTCGTTTCTGTCAATTCTTAGTAATACTAAATAAACTGCACTTTACATCTTTCAAATATACGGGTTAATCTTTAATATGAACGCATTATATTGTACACATTCAATGAACAAATCAAATAATTAATGCACCCCTCACTTTGAGGCAGCAAGAAGAAGGCTGGTAGATCCATTTGATGTTCTGGCTGTAAGGTTCGCTCCCTGACTTATAAGTAGACGAACAACCTCGAGATGGCCTCCTAGTGCAGCGATATGAAGGGACATAAAGCCAAGGTTATCTGCTGCATGTACATCGGAGCCTTGGCCCAACAGGAATGTCACCACGTCGCACAGTGGGCCAGAACCGTTTCAAAGTGTGCCAAAATTAATTACTCATTGAAGAAGGTTAATGAAGTTCCAGTTTAAAGAAACTAAGGGTTTTCAGACCCATAGAATTCGATGGGAGTATTTTCAAATCCGTGTGACGTCATCAAAATACTGTTCTCTGATTGGACAAGGCAAATATTCATTGTAACACATAGACAGGTTCAGATTACACTGATTAGTGCAACTTATAAGGGGTTTCTGGACCTAAGAAATACAGTTGGAGCATTTTCAAATTTCTCTGACGTCATCAAAATACTGTTTTCTGATTTTGACAAGGCAAATATTCATTGTTACACATAGACAGATTCATATTACACTTATTAGTGCAACTTTTAAGGGGTTTCTGTACCTAATAAACAGAATTGGAGCATTTTCAAATTTCTCTGACGTCATCAAAATACTGTTTTCTGATTGGACAAGGCAAATATTCATTGTAACACATAGACAGATTCATATTACACTGATTTATGGAACTTATAAGGGGTTTCTGGACCTAAGAAACACAATTGGAGCATTTACAAATTTCTCTGACGTCATTAAACTGTTTTTTGTTTCTCTCCCCCTCTCTCCCCTCACTCTTTCTCCACCTCTTTCTATCTTTTGCTATCTCTCTTTCTGTGATTTTCCTTCAATTTTGAGCTCTCTTCTACCATTGACTACTTTCATACAATCCATATGCTTGTCCCGTCATCTTAGACAAAATGTCAGAGGACTTCTTATAGATGCTACTTGTGTCAACAAAGAAAAAAGCGTACAACTGTATATTATGTAGTTTGCCTATGTATGAGCCATTGAAGTACTAACGTGATATACTTCCTGGTATACGCCCTCAACGTTCGTTGGTATGAGCGCACGGCGCGCTCTTTCGCAAAAAAGGGCGATTTCGGCAAAAAAAGGGCGAACATGTGGTTGGAAAACCGCTTCTTACTCATAAGGTGGCAGATGGTGGCAGACAAATGTGGTATCAAAGTAAAGCATACATTGTAAGGAAGGCAATCATGATATTTTTAGCGCAGCAATCGGCAGCAATGTTGACCATTTTTGCGCATGAAAAAAAAACATCGATTTTCTCTCATTATTTGTTTGATTCTACTAAACATAAATTCCGACATAACTGACAGTTTAGCTTTAAAATGTATGATTACTTAGGATAACTATTATAGAACGAGCATTTCAAATTTTAAGTCGATTAAGCAAGCCGTTTGGCAAATATCATTAAAAAACAGCAATATTGCATTTAACACAATGTGTTCCCTAAAATCAAAATTTCTGGACTTTGTGAAGAAAAATGACCCACTTAAAATAAATATCGAGAAGAAATATTGTTCGGAGATGTTCTACAGGTTGTATTCATTGCTTAAAACATGAAAAAAAATGACCAAGTCACTATTTTGGCGCACTTTTGCTCACACCTGGCCCACTGTGCGTCGGTATGACCCCTGAGAAAATAAACATGAGAGTAAGATTTAGCGTACCACTGTCAGAGTCCTATCCTTTTATGATAATTATACAGGGTGCCCCCCCCCCCCCCAAAAAAAAAAAAAAAACGGAACGGGGCACTTCCTAAATAATGTAACAAAATGATTATGTCATCGGATAGGATTTTATTTTCAAAGAAAACGATACCAAGAACAGTCATTTTGGTCGTGTATAGTTTTTGTTATAGGGCGCTGTGAGTGACACCGTGTCAGGTTACCATTTTTGTCAATTTTTACCAAGTCAGTGCCTGATAAATCGAAATTACTGCCCGTCATAGTTGCGAACAACTATGCCCATTCTCTTGGCACACAACTGAATGCATGACATCACAGCCTTTCTCCAACAGGAATTTCACCACATCGGTATGACCCCTGATTGATTGAACAGTAGTAAGTCCCGTATACCGGTACAAATTAACTTTATTATAAACAATTATGCTAATATCAAATGGTGCCAATTGCAATCTGCGTATTAAAAACTAATTTTAAGATATCATTTTCAATTTCAAGTTGCATTATGTTATTCCCACCTTTCATGAAAAGGTTATGAATTATTATACAATTGGATTAATTTAATTAATTTGACGGATCAATTTAATCATGCACCATTCACCTTAAAGCAGCTATATGAAGAGCCGTCTTTCCATTTGATGCCCTGGCTGTAAGGTCCGCTCCATGACTTAGGAGTAGACGCATAACTTCAAGATGGCCTTTTTCTGCAGCGCAGTGAAGCGGCGTAGCACCACTGTACTCTGCTGCATTCACATCACAGCCTTTCTCTAACAGGTATTTCACCACGTCACAATGACCACTGAGCATAATATAAAGACACATAAACATTTAATATGATAAAATTAAAATTTTGATATATCATTGTACATTTTTGCGTATGGACATAATAGGTGCCTTCGCAGTTCTTTCATCGCAAGCATCACGTGACACTTTTCTAGTACACTCGGAATCGCCAAATACTAGCAGCCCAAAACTGATTTTAAGTCCAAAAGCACTAGGAACACCACTTGTTACCCCTCAAGGGCATGCAAAATCTCGTTAGAGACACGAATGAGGGCTGTTTCAACACTGTGACCCTTCCTATAAGCTGAATTAAATGGCTCTAACAAGTTGTAATGATTAATTTTGTCCAAAATAGTTGAAACTGCTATATCATTCACTATCTCGAATTTGTGATTAGATACCATGGGCAAACATGAGCAAGATCTGTAGGATCAAATGTAACTTTTCTTTAGAGGGGGCACAGCGGCACGTTTAAAAGATTATGACAACATATGGGTACACGTATAACTTCAAGAAGGCTTTCTTTAGCAGCATGATCCGACGGCCAGGAAATGCTACGTTGACATCAGAGCCTTTCTCCAACAGGAATTTCAACACATCGGTATGACCCCTGATTGATTAAATGAAATAGTAAGTCCCGTTAATCGGTACAAATTGACTTCTAATATACAAAAAATGATGCTAATATCAAATGGTGCCGACAAAAGGGCCCATTGGAATCCGTACATTAACAAGTCATTTTAAGAAGTCATTTCAAATGCTATTTTACGTTTCATTATGATATTTGCATCTTTCAAGTAAAGTTAATAAATCATTATACGATTCGATGAAGTTAATTAATTTGGCGGATCAAATCAATCATGCACCCCTTACTTCCAGGCAGCAATAATATGAGCAAGCATTCCGTATGATGTCCTGGCTGTTAGTTCTGCTCCATGACTAATGAGTTGACGGACAACTGCAAGGTGGCCTTCTTGTGCAGCAACATGAAGCGACGACCAGGTAATGTTATCTACTGCGTTGACATCACAGCCATTCTCCAACAGGAATTTCACCACATCGGTATGACCCCTGATTGAATATAAACAAAAGTCCCGTGCATCAACATATGCGTACCCAGGGGGGGGGGGTTAACTGGTCTCGAGCGCAAATGTTTGTGGTCTCGACCGTCATTATTGATGGTCTCGGTCTCGAAAAGTGCGAAGGAATCTGGTCTCGGCCTTGAAAATGGCAACAATTCTCGGTCTCGGCTTCGAAAATGTTCTACAACTACCCCCTCCCCCATCCCACCCCCCTGCATACAGGATTCTCAACCACTGGGTCTTGGTCTCGGCCTCGAAAATTGTGGACTGGACCTGGTCTTGGTCTTGAAAATGTTGAAACTTCGCGTTCTCGACTTCGAAAATTTTCTACAAATACCCCCCCCCCCCTGCTTACAAAAATTGGTCTAAAGAAATACACCCCCCCCCCCCCCCTTGAAAAAACCTGGGTACGCCACTGTGTGTCGGTACATATTAACTTTCAATGTAAACCAATGTGCTTGGTGCCAATTGTAATACATGTATTGGAATCTCATTTTCAGATATAATTTCAACCGCTATTTTACGTTTCATTATGGTAGCTACATCTTTTAGATTTAAGGTTATACACTATTATACAATTAGATTAAATTAAATAATTTACCGGATCAATGTTATCATGCACCCCTTACCTCCAAGCAGCAATAAGATGAGCGGGCTTTCCATCTGATGCCCTGGCTGTAAGGTCCGCTCCATGACTTACGAGTAGACGCACAATTTCAAGATGGCCTTCTTGTGCAGCGCGGAAAAGCAACGTACCACCAATGCGATCTGTTACATTCACATCACCGCCTTTCTCTAACAGGAATTTCACCACGTTACAATGACCCCTGAGGAAATAAAGACATGAATATTTGATAAGATTGTAAATCATAAATGTAAATTATTGTCATTGATATTTCCGTAATGATGTGTGTTTTAACACTCTAAACCAATTTTAAATTCAGAAAATTCCAAACAGTACATTATATTCAAATGAAGAATATTTGAAACCTATTAGGCATAATTTTAAGTAGGCGAGTATGACAATGTGTATGTGTGGTGGTGGCGAATTTGCTCAGATTTTGGATTCGTGATATTTTCGTGATATTTTGTGTGAGTGTTTGTGTAATAATTTCATATGAAATTATCCAATAAAACAATGTAAAAACAATATTTCACAAGTATGTTTGGTTGATTAAACTCAATGCGTATAAAGTAGGAGACTGAGCTCCTCATCATGAATTTAAGTGGGAATGAAAGGTTTATCTGCCCAAACGTGTACATTTTACTGTATGAATGCAATTTATGTGCCCGAAAACAAAATTGCATGCAAGTGTGGTGATTTTGAGTGCTATAAATTGGAACAGGGGTGGCAGCAAACGAAGTTGGATGCAGTGGTCAGTCAAAACAGTTGATAGTGGTTTCAAAACTATTTATCATTTCCATTTTTAGAGAAACCCAAGAGGATATATATACGACTAGAAGTAACACGAATTATGTACTTATAAGTGACAGCAGGCATATACACTGTTTAATTCCCATTTAAAGGGATCCACCAGGCAAAGAACAACACATACTTTTTTTTTATAATAGACCGCTTCGGTAATGCATGCAAGTCAAGCTTAACAACTAAGTACAGCAAGATAGCTTGCCGGACATGGTTACTTTTGTTAAACTTTGTTAAACGTCATACGCATATTACTTGCATACATTACCGAAGCGGTCTATTTGGTGTCGTTTTGTGATTTCAAGTAGATACCCAATATTGTGCAAAAGGTTGTGTAATTCATAAACAAAGCAATTAATTACCACCACTTACGGAACCACTATTATTTCCTGGTTCCGTACGGGACAATAGAATCCCGGACGATTCGTTCGCTCGGGACAGATTAGTCATTGTAATTCATATACCCATGAACGCATACTTTAGAATGGTGATGTGTTTTCCAATTATAGTTTGTTCTTTCTAGAAACATATTCTTGTGAACTTGTTGATGGAATGGACAACTAAAGGTGTTAACTTTCATTTATAAGAATATTATGTTGGGGTGATGGTACCCTTTAATGCATTCACGCATCTAGTCTCTTGCAAGCCGCAAAGTGTAGCGCAGAACTTCCCTTTGATGATCTGGCTGTACGACTCGCTCCCCCACTAATAAGTAGACGCACAACTTCAGAATGACCATTATGAGCAGTGGCATTAAGCAAATAACCGCCTAAAGCATTGACTTCATCCACACCGGAACCTTGGTCTAATATTTATTTCACTTTATCGCATGACCCCTTATAACACACAAAAAACACAAATACACATGATAAACTTTTGTCTGTTCATTGTTAATGTGTGACCATTTCGATGTCAACTCATGTTTAAGCCTACGAAGGATCATCATTATAAGGAAGTATTCATATTCATAATACATGTACTACCTGTTGTTTTAATTTTGTGTTTGTACTCTCCTGTCATGCATGTTAGTTTCTGTCAATTCTCAGTAATTTAAAATAAACTGCTCTTTACATCTTTTAAATATTAGGATAATCTTATCAACGTATTATTTGTACACATTTAATGAACAAATCCAATAATTCATGCACCCCTCACTTTATCGCAGCATGAAGAAGGCCAGTAGCGCCATTTGATGACCTGGCTGTAAGGTCCGCTCCATGGCTTATAAGTAGACGCACAACATCGAGATGGCCTCCTTGTGCAGCGGCATGAAGCGACGTAACACCATCGCGATCTGCTACATTCACATCACCGCCTTTCTCTAACAGGTATTTTACCACGTTACAATGACCCCTGAGGAAATTTAAAAAATGAACATTTGATAAGATTATAAATCATAAATGTAAATTATTGACAATGATATTCCCTTTAATGTGTGTTTTAACACTCTAAACCAATTTTAAATTGAGAAAATTCCAAGCAGTACATTATATTCAAATGGAGAATATTGGAAACCTATTAGGCATAATTAGTGGTTTCAAAACTATTTATAATTTCAATTTTTAGAGAAACCCAAGATGACATATATACGACTAGAAGTAACACGAATTATGTACTTATAAGTGACAGCAGGCATATACACTGTTTAATTCCCAATTAAAGGGATCCACCAGGCAAAGAACAACACATACTTTTTATAATAGACCGCTTCGGTAATGCATGCAAGTCAATTGCTTAACAGCTAAGTCCAGCAAGATAGCTTGCCGGACATGGTTACTTTTGTTAAACTTGCCAATGGGGAGTCTGACGTCATACGCATATTACTTGCATACATTAACGAAGCGGTCTATTTGGTGTCGTTTTGTGATTTCAAGTAGATACCCAACATTTTGCAAAGGGTTGTGTAATTCATGAACAAAGCAATTAATTACCACCACTTACAGAACCACTATTATTTCCTGGTTCCGTACGGGCCATATGTTTGGGAGTTCGTTAATGCTATTTACGCGTCATTTGGAGACAATAGAATCCCGGACGATTCGTTCGCTCGGGACAGATTAGTCATTGGGTGATTTCAAGTATGGTGTTGGGGTAAGTGTTAGTGTTGAGGATGAAAAACTGCCTCTAATCTGAGCTAAACACCAGCTTCCAGATTAAGAGTCTAAGGTCACGAACTTTTTAATCGTGGTGACCTTGTAGTAATCGATCACAGTATCGCTAGTGTTTGTCAACACCAGAGACAAAATCACGCGAACACCCTTAAAATGGTGACGAAAACGCTTACATGGTTACGAATTAGAGAGCAAGCCGTAATGAAGACTTACCACATACATGTATTGAATACCATAATACAAAAAAAAAACATTCAAACCATTCACTTGGTCGATACGATTTAAGTGGATATTCCCTATTTTTAGTGAAATTTGTAACTAAACTCGCAAGAAATGTGCGTGACTCTCTTCTAAAAATTGAATGCCCGCCGTGCGCGGAGACACATCGCTAGCGCTAGCGGTTTGCATAGCCGAAGATGAAGGCATAACTTGCAGTGGCAACACGGTACAAGTTCCGAGTAAATACCGATAGTATGTGACATGTTATATAGTTTGATAAAATCTGTCACGTGATCAGTAGGTGCTTGATGGCCGAGTGGGTAAGGCCGGTCGCACGTACGTGTATCACTTTACAAGAAGATAATTGTTAGAAGTGGGTTCGAGTCCCCAGTGCGGTATTTTTTTTTTTTTTTTGGCCATTATTCACAAAAAATGTCGTACTGTTTTTAACTCAATTATAAGTTCACTGTAATAAAATGTCAAAGATGTACAAACAATTCCCAATGTATAGATTACGTACAGTGTCCTCTACGTGGATAGTTAGTGTGTGTGTGGGGGGGGGGGGGGGGCAACAAATTATCATCATGAATCACGATGTTTCAAATATAAACTAATGACAAAATGATTCTGATCTTTCTCATCATCGAACTGAAAAGATGTAAACTAATTTTTGTTTTAAAGTAGTAGTCATTCATAGGCTTTTTTAAAACATAGAAGCTAGAACGTATAATTATTTAGAAAAAACATTATGGTTTTGAAAGTAAGCTGCCTCAAAAGTGAGTAACAATTTTGCAAGAATCACAGGAATTAACCACCTCTGTATGATATTGTACATGTGGCTCGACAAGGCTGGGGGCCATTATTGTGGTAGAGAGGGCGCTACACATAAACAAGTTTGTGTGAGATAATACAAAACTGAGTGTAACATTTGAAAGAGCATAATATTTTAGTGACAGAATAAACTTCATTTAATCAAAATCGGTTCAGAAACGGCTGAAATATCCATAAACATAACCATTTGTTATAAATGTGGGGCCCCACAAATATTAGCTAATTTTGAACCAACCGTTAAAAAAAAAAAAAAAAAATGCTTCCTCTTTTTAAAAATTAAAAAGAGTTGTTTAATAGTTGTTGATTATCTCTTCATCTAATCACTATTTTTACAAACCTTCACATGCACAATATTTTATTTAAAATGGTTTAAACCAATGTGTTTTTAGAGAGCGCCATCTTGAGTTTGAACGCCTCTGTTTGAATGATAAAATGCTTTTTACTCAGTCGTTTGTGATTTTGAATTCCTTTCAAGCATGGTAGAGTTAAGACTATTAGATTGTAATTTAATGGTGCAGGTTTCGGTTGACCAAAACTGTACTCTCTTTACCAGAACTCAACTATCCCTCGATCTAACATGCAAATGTTCACGACGATCGGCCGCTTCGCGGCCGAGATATTAAGGGGGCCATAATGCCCCCCCCCCCCCCCCGGCAGTACAAAGACCTAAAATAGACCGACCTGTTTAGGGTTAAGCATATTCTTGGCATACGACAAGTAAAATTTCACAAATTATCTAGGTTGATACATTTGTACATGCTCAGACAAACGAAAACACCACCATTTCAGTTCGGAATTGTGATTTTAATGCCCACTTTAAAAGTAACACTAACACCAACTCGATCTGAACTTGAAATGACTTTCATTTCGATCCATACGGGAGTTGGTATCTCTATGGAGTTTTACGTATACAGGCTCAACACTAACACTACTGGGCAGATTAGCAGACGACGCTAAACACCAGCAACCAAGTGGCACTGCCGGAAGTACGAGGTCAAACCTCTAACACCAACTCATTTCAACTACGGTGTTAAGGCTGCAGTTAGTGTTTAATAAACACTAACACTAGCTCAACACCATCTACGATAGTATATTACCATATCAATAAACACCGCCTGTCGGAAACGGAAGTTTGTACAACGGTGAAATCAAAGGTCATCATGTTAACACCATCCTAACACCAAGTCATTTCAAGTATGGTGTTTAAGCCAGATTTAGTGTTTAATAAACACTAACACCAGCTTTAAACACCATACTTGAAATCACCCATTGTAATTCATACCCATGAACGCATGCTTTAGAATGGTAATGCGTTTTCCAATTATATTTTGTTCTTTCTAGAAACATATTCTTGTGAACTTGTTGATGGAATGGACAACTAAAGGTGTTAACTTTCATGTATAAGAATATTATTTTGGGGTGATGGTACCCTTTAATGCATTCACGCATCTAGTCTCTTGCAAGCCGCAAAGTGTAGCGCAGAATTTCCGTTTGATGATCTGGCTGTACGACTCGCTCCCCCACTAATAAGTAGACGCACAACTTCAGAAAGACCATTATGAGCAGTGGCATTAAGCAAATAACCGCCTAAAGCATTGACTTCATCCACATCGGAACCTTGGTCTAATATTTATTTCACTTTATCGCATGACCCCTTATAACACACAAAAAACACAAATACACATGATAAACTTTTGTCTGTTCATTGTTAATGTGTGACAATTTCGATGTCAACTCATGTTTAAGCCTACGAAGGATCATCATTATAAGGAAGTAATCATATTCATAATACATGTACTACCTGTTGTTTTAATTTTGTGTTTGTACTCTCCTGTCATGCATGTTAGTTTCTGTCAATTCTTAGTCATTTAAAATAAACTGCTCTTTACATCTTTTAAATATTAGGATAATCTTATCAACGTATTATTTGTACACATTTAATGAACAAATCCAATAATTCATGCACCCCTCACTTTAAAGCAGCATGAACAAGGCCAGTAGTGCCATCTGATGCCCTGGCTGCAAGGTTCGCTCTCTGACTTATAAGTAGACGTACAACTTCAAGATGGCCTCCTTGTGCAGCGGCATGAAGCGACGTAACACCAGTGTGATCTGCTGCATTTACATCTGAGCTTTGGACCAACAGGAATGTAACTACGTCGGTATGACCACTGAGAAAATAAACAAGAGACTAAGATTCAGCGTGACACTTTGTCATAATGTTATTTTATCTGACCATCCACATCCGAGGGTAATTATAACAGAACCACACATAGCTGATACTTCAGATGATGTAGGCGTTATTATATATATATATTACAATATATCGCAACGACCCCTTATAACAAAAAACACAACAAAAAACACAAATACACATGATAATATAGACTTAATTGTGTGTTCATTATCAAGGTGTGACAATTTCGATGTCATGTATTTTAAGCCTACGAAAAGACATAATTTTAAGGAAGTAATCATATTCATAATACATGTACTACCTGTTGTTTTAATTTTGTGTTTGTACTCTCCTGTCATGCATGTTAGTTTCTGTCAATTCTTAGTAATTTAAAATAAACTGCTCTTTACATCTTTTAAATATTAGGATAATCTTATCAACGTATTATTTGTACACATTTAATGAACAAATCCAATAATTCATGCACCCCTCACTTTAAAGCAGCATGAACAAGGCCAGTAGTGCCATCTGATGCCCTGGCTGCAAGGTTCGCTCCCTGACTTATAAGTAGACGCACAACTTCAAGATGGCCTCCTTGTGCAGCGGCATGAAGCGACGTAAAGCCACGGTTATCTGCTGCATGTACATCGGAGCCTTGGACCAACAGGAATGTCACTACCTCGGTATGACCACTGGTTAGATATAAACGAGAGACTAAGATTTAGCGTATTCAAAAGCAAAAAAGACATATTCGTTTCAAAGTGAGCGTTCACGGTATTTTGTACCAGATGGGGAAATTGGGAGGGTTGAAAATGATGTGGGGGAGGATAACATTTTATTGGGGTCTTCCCTTTCTTTGCCACTGTTGATGAGTATATCAGACAATGTAATGGCGGGTCTAGCGATCACTCGGTCAATAATGAATACATTGCTTATTGTGTGTTCTTGTTTTTATTGTCAACTAGGGTTAACTAATATGATTATAATTGGGTTATATAAACCTTAGAAAAAAAGGAAAATGGAATATATAAGCCTTCCTCTTCTAGACTCACAGTCAATATAGTATGATTGCTTAAAGATTTGCCATCAGTCATTTCAGTGGCGTATAAAAAAGAATAATTTTGTTTTCCACATCACCACCAGGTAAAGTGTAATGGCAGGGTTGCCAACTTGAGCATGAGGTGAGTGCCATATCCACTGGCAGACTGAATATTCATAACCATGTACAACGTAGGTGTTATGTGTTAGGCAATGTAATTTGCAATTTTAGCCTTATAACATCAATTTAACACAAAATACAATCACTTCACATTTTACCAACCAGCACTTGTTGCACATGTCACCAAAGTTACTATATCCCTTTAACGCCATTACATGTCTAATCCGATACAATGATTTCTGTTGGATCTCTTCTGAACATCGAACATGTCAAAACGTGATTTCTTCGGTAGGCCTACTTTGATCTGGGCCGATGACATTGAATGTTGATTGATCAAAATTTTATTTCCAAAAACAAATCATAAAGATACATACAAAATAAGATATGGTATCTAAAGCGCCGAAATTCAATCTAAAATCTTTACCTAGCTTATATCAAGCGTTCGGAGATGACGCATAATAAAGGTACGGACCTGGTTTTTGACAAAGATCTAAACAAAAAAAAACTCATAAAATTGAATTTATCAAGGTAGGACAAAAAGTATGCATCCATTTTGAAATGCTACATTATGATATTTTTACACGATGCCATCGGGACATGCGAGTCTGAGGGGGGTGGAACATAACAAAGAAATAATTTAACAAAATGTAAAAGAGTTATAACTTTACTTTTTTCTTTTCTTTTTTTTTTTACTTACTTGTAAGTCAACACAAAGAGGTAACAAAAAAAGCTTTAATTTTTTTATGCGACACCAAAGTAGCGGGACGCAAAAATATACACTTATTGAAGAATGACTCTTTACGGATCAATGTAATCATGCACCCCTCACTTAAAAGCAGCAATAAAATGAGCGGGCCTTCCATCTGATGTCCTGGCTGTAAGGTCCGCTCCATGACTCATGAGTAGACGCACAACTTCAAGATGGCCTTTTTGTGCAGCGACATGAAGCGACGTAAAGCCAAGGTTATCTACTGCATGTACATCGGAGCCTTGGCCCAACAGGAATTTTACTACGTCGGTATGACCACTGGGTATATAAACGAGAGACTAAGATTTAGCGTATTCAAAAGCAAAAAAGGCAAATTCGTTTCAAAGTGAGTGTTCACGGTATTTTGTACCCGACGGGGAAATTGGGAGGATTGAAAATGATGTGAGGGAGGATAACATTTTATTGGGGTCTTCCCTTTCTTTGCCACTGTTGATGAGTATATTAGACAATGTAATGGCGGGTCTAGCGATCACTCGGTCAATAATGAATACATTGCTTATTGTGTGTTCTTGTTTTGATTGTCAACTAGGGTTAACTAATATGATTATAATTGGGTTAAATAACCCTTGGAAAAAAAAGGAAAATGGAATATATAAGCCTTCCTCTTCTAGACTCACAGTCAATATAGTATGATTGCTTAAAGATTTGCCATCAGTCATTTCAGTGGCGTATAAACAAAAGTGATTTTGTTTTCCACATCACCACCAGGTAAAGTGTAATGTCAGGGTTGCCAACTTGTGGCATGAGGTGAGTGTCATATCAACTGGCAGACTGAATATTCTTAACCGTGTACAACGTAGGTGTTATGTGTTAGGCAATGTAATTTGCAATTTTAGCCTTATAACATCAATTTAACATGAAATACAATCACTTCACATTTTACCAGCCAGCACTTGTTGCACATGTCAACAAAGTTACTATATCCCTTTAACGCAATTACATGTCTAATCCAATACAGTGATTTCTGTTGGATCTCTTCTGAACATCGAACATGTCAAAACGTGATTTCTTCGGTAGGCCTACTTTGACCTGGGTCGATGACATTGATTGATTGATTGATCCAAAAAAATCCAAAAACAAATCATAAAGATACATACAAAATAACATATGGTATTATACAGTCATAATATATACAACAATACAAATTAATACGTGTGTTACATTTAGTTAGTCTGGTTATGAATCACATTGTGGAAATAAGGGAAGCCAGGAAAGCTCAAAGAGCTTGAAGTGTATGCAACCCAACAATTAATTGTTGGTTATTAAAATCATAAGAGTTTATCATTTTACATATTGCCTATAAAATATAGCTATTAGGAACATAATGAATGTGTGATGTGCGAGGGATAACAAAAAATGGTTGATTAACCCTACCCCCCCCCCCCCGAGCAAGTTTGTGTCTACAACCGTATTATCACAATATATTTTACATCGAAATTATATTATAATTCCAGTATCAAATTTCATCAAATCACGCAATTTTCGCATAAGATTAACATTTCAATAAGATTGTTTTTAAACATAATTAAAGGGACTTAGTAACATTGTCCAATCCGCAAAATACAATTTAAATTCTAAACAAAAGGTGTTAACTTTCATTTTTAAGAATATTATTTTGGGGTGATGGTACCCTTTAAGCATCTAGTCTCTTGCAAGCCGCAAAGTGTAGCGCAGAACTTCCGTTTGATGATCTGGCTGTACGACTCGCTCCTCCACTAATAAGTAGAAACACAACTTCAGAATGACCATTATGAGCAGCGGCATTAAGCAAATAATCGCCTAAAGCATTGACTTCATCCACATCGGAACCTTGGTCTAGTATATATTTCACTTTATCGCATGACCCCTTATAACACACAAAAAACACAAATACACATGATAAACTTTTGTCTGTTCATTGTTAATGTGTGACGATTTCGATGTAAACTCATGTTTAAGCCTACGAAGGATCATCATTATAAGGAAGTAATCATATTCATAATACAAGTACTACTTTTTGTTTTAATTTTGTGTTTGTACTTTCCTGTCAAGCATGTTAGATTTTGTCAATTCTTAGAAATTTAAAATAGACTGCTCTTTACATCTTTTAAATATAAGGATAATCTTATCAACGTATTATTTGTTCATATTTAATGAACAAATCAAATAATGCATGCACCCCTCACTTTAAAGCAGCATGAAGAAGGCCAGTAGCGCCATCTGATGACCTGGCTGTAAGATCCGCTCCATGACTTACGAGTAGACGCACAATTTCAAGATGGCCTACTTGTGCAGCGCGGTGAAGCGACGTAACACCCTTGCGATCTGCTACATTCACATCACCGCCTTTCTCTAACAGGTATTTTACCACGTTACAATGACCCCTGAGGAAATAAAGACATGACCATTTGATAAGATTATAAATCATAAATGTAAATTATTGACAATGATATTTTCTTTAATGATGTGTGTTTTAACACTCTAAACCAATTTTAAATTGAGAAAATTCCAAGCAGTACATTATATTCAAATGAAGAATATTGGAAACCTATTAGGCATAATTTTAAGTAGGCGAGTATGACAATGTGTATGTGTGGTGGTGGCGAACTTGCTCAGATTTTGGCTTCGTGAAATTTTCGTGATATTTTGTGCGAGTGTTTGTGTAATAATTTCATATGGAATTATCCAATAAGACAATTTAAAAACAATATTTCACAAGTATGTTGGGTTGATTAAACTCAATGCGTATAAAGTAGGAGACTGAGCTCCTCAACATGAATTTAAGTGGGAAGGAAAAGTTGATCTGTACAAACGTGTACATTTTACTGTATGAATGCAATTTATGTGACCGAAAACAAAATTGCATGCACGTGTGGTGATTTTGAGTGCTATAAATTGGAACAGGGGTGGCAGCAAACGAAGTTGGATGCAGTGGTCAGTCAAAACAGTTGATAGTGGTTTCAAAACTATTCATCATTTCCATTTTAAGAGAAACCCAAGAGGATATATAGACGACTAGAAGTAACACGAATTGTGTACTTATAAGTGACAGCAGGCATATACACTGTTTAATTCCCATTTTAAGGGATCCATCAGGCAAAGAACAACACATACTTTTTTTTTTATAATAGACCGCTTCGGTAATGTATGCAAGTCAAGCTTAACAACTAAGTACAGCAAGATAGCTTGCCGGACATGGTTACTTTTGTTAAACTTGCCAATGGGGAGTCTGACGTCATACGCATATTATTTGCATTCATTACCGAAGCGGTCTATTTGGTATCGTCTTGTGATTTCAAGTAGATACCCAACTTTTTGCAAAGGGCTGTGTAATTCATAAACAAAACAATTAATTACCACCACTTACGGAACCACTATTGTTTCCTGGTTCCGTACGGGCCATAATGTTTGGGAGTTCGTCAATGCTATTTACGCGTACGTTTGGAGACAATAGAATCCCGGACGATTCGTTCGCTCGGGACAGATTAATCATTGTAAATCATACCCATGAACGCATACTTTAGAATGGTGATGCGTTTTCCAATTATAGTTTGTTCTTTCTAGAAACATTTTCTTGTGAACTTGTTGATGGAATGGACAACTAAAGGTGTTAAAGGGGTAGTTTAGTTTTGGTAAGGCTGAACTTAAGTAGCCAAAACCTGCACAGTAACATTATAAACTAATATTTATAACTCCACCATGCTCGAAAGGTAAACAAAATTACAAACGACTAAGTAAAAAGCCTGTTATCATTCAAAAAGAGCCATTGAAACACAAGAGGGCGCTTTTTAAAAAGGCATTGGTTTAAACCATTTTTCATACAAAATTATGCATGTGATGTTTTATTGATATAATGATTAAATAGCGAGATCATCAACAACTATTTAAAAAACGCTTTTGAAAAATTTTGAAAAAGTGTAAGCATTTTAAATATTTTTTCTAAAAATCATCTAATTATTTGGGCCCCAAATAATTATAAGATGAGATATATTTATTGATATTTTAGCCGTTTCTGGGTCGATTTTGACCAAATAAAGTTTATTCTGCCATTAAAATTGCATGTTCTCTCAAATTCGACACTCAGTTTTTCATTACCTCACAAAAAAATTGTGATCTGCAGCGCCCTCTCTACCAAAACTAATCTACCCCTTTAACTTTCATTTATAAAAATATTATTTTGGGGTGATGGTACCCTTTAATGCATTCACGCATCTAGTCGCTTGCAAGCCGCAAAGTGTAGCGCAGAACCTCCGTTTGATGATCTGGCTGTACGACTCGCTCCCCCACTAATAAGTAGACGCACAACTTCAGAATGACCATTATGAGCAGCGGCAATAAGCAAATAATCGCCTAAAGCATTGACTTCATCCACATCGGAACCTTGGTCTAGTATATATTTCACTTTATCGCATGTCCCCTTATAACACACACAAAACACAATTAGACTTTTGTCTGTTCATTGTTAATGTGTGACAATTTCGATGTCAACTCATGTTTACGCCTACGAAGGATCATCATTATAAGGAACTAATCATATTCATAATACATGTACTACTTTTTGTTTTGTACTTTCCTGTCATGCATGTTAGTTTCTGTCAATTCTTAGTAATTTAAAATAAACTGCTCTTTACATCTTTTAAATATAAGGATAATCTTATCAACGTAATATACTCCGCAAAAAAAGAAACTGGACACTTGTATAAGTTGAAATATGTCATATTAATGTACGATAAAGTGTACATGATCATATATCAAATTAAAGGGAATTTAGTCCTCTACATGCAGGGTATAACTTAAATGTGTAATCGTTCATGCATGAAATGCCATGGTCAATTAACACTAGCAAGGTCTGTTTTCAAAAATAGCAAAACAATGGAGGACCACACCATTCGACTGAAATGATAGTAAGCGTTTCACTTAAAACAAGATGAGCGGGGCAAGTAAATTATGACATTATTCAACTTTATTGTTATGAACAAACTCTGGAAAAACAAATATGTCAAAAAAATAGGGCTAGGTTATGGGAGCATTATCATACTGGTCTGTATTACAGGCATGAAGCTTGTCTATTTCGTGTACCCCCTGCAATTTTAACCATAATTACCTAGATAAATGTAATGTTAAAGACTGCCCAAATGTTTGACCAAGGGCGACTTCAGGTTTTGAAGATCTTTGGACTATGGTATAATTCTAGAGAAGAATTTATACCATTTTCATGCTGAAATAAGGGCACAAACTGTGGTTTTGACTAATAAAGCTTTGCCATGGAATTCCCCATTTTGTTACTTTTGGATGAAAATAACACCTATAACGTTCACAATTTGTCTTCATTTATACTCTTTATTGAGATGAAGATAGAAAAGGTCACATTTGTAATGAAAAATTATGCCATCTCATGAATATAGCGTTTTAGATTATGCTTATCAACATTTATATGGTTGAGTGGATGTTCCATTTTTGCTATTTTTGAAAACAGACCTTGGTGTGGTTAATTGACCGTGACAAGTCATGCAAGAATGATTTCATCTGGATTTCATGCGAATATTGAAGAGGGTAATTTTATCTTTAATTTGATATACAATATCATATATTTTATCGTTAATGAATACGAAATATTTGGTCTCATACAAGTGTCCAGTTTCTTTTTTCGCGGAGTATATTTGTACACATTTAATGAAAAAAATCCAATAATTCATGCACCCTCACTTTAAAGCAGCAAGCAAAAGGCCGGTATATCCATCTGATGTTCTGGCTGTAAGGTTCGCTCCCTGACTTAAAAGTAGACGCACAACTTCAAGATGGCCTTCGTGTGCAGCGGCATGAAGCGATGTATAGCCATTGTTATCTGCTGCATGTACATCGGAGCCTTGGCCCAACAGGAAGGTCACTACGTCGGTGTGACCACTGGGTATATAAACGGGAGACTACGATTTAGCGTATTCAAAAGCAAAAAAAGACATATTCGTTTCAAGGTGAGCGTTCACGGTATTGTGTACCAGACGGGGAAATTGGGAGGGTTGAAAATGATGTGGTGGAGGATAACATTTTATTGGGGTCTTCCTTTCTTTGCCACTGTTGATGAGTATATCAGATAATGTACTAGCGGGTCTAGCGATCACTCGG